>JAPYZP010003382.1:0-29999 GCA_030522985.1 Torymus sinensis | reverse complement strand
GAAGTCGGCCAACTAGCCCCGGTCTCCCCTACATACATACATACAGACATTTTCTAAAACCCTATTATTCTGACTCAGGATCCTCAAAAACATCGAAATTTATCAAAATATTTGATTCGAAAATTTTCACCATTAGAAAGCTTTCTCTTTGAGAAAGCAAAAGGAGTGCAATTCAGTCTTGTTCGGAGTTAAAAGCCGAAGAGCTTACAAATTAATGCCAGATATACTTGTCCCACTCAAACTGATATCATAAGCATTATTTTTATTAATTAATCAATAAATGATTGTTCTTATAATCCTTTCAAACAAATTGCCTACATTTGTACATATTACAATTCTTTCCACCAATGCGATTGCATTTTAATAGTTAAAAATGTCTTTCTCTTTCTCTCTCTGGAAATTCATAGATATAATGTCTCATTTACTAAGTTGAATTGACACGTTGAAAAGAAATAATATTGTGTCCGAGGCGTCAGCCGATTAATACCATTAATTTATATTCTCTATTCTTGGACTAAGTGACAATTTTTATCGAAAAAATCTCATGCATTTCAGTTGCCAATTAAGGGTAATTAAACAGAAATAAATTTCAATAATGATCGTACAGTCGAGCCACACGAGAATTAAAATTTAATTAGCACCTCGGCTGCCGAAAGAAAACAAGTAAATTTTCCTGCCTCTAAAATATTTTTACGCTTTGTGTGCAAATTCTTCTTTAAGCCGAGAAACATTGTGCTTAAAAAGTCGAAAAATAACAGAAACAACGAACAGTAATAACGAAACGAAGGGTCATCGCCACTGCTCACGCGTCTATGAATTTTTCGAGATAGCATCATGCCGCAAACTTTCCCTAGCAGTTTTATCGATATACTTAAATCCTAAGCAAAGCCAACTCAAATCCAAAATAAGTCTCCACAGCGGGGTTCAATCAGCGAATTTCTGGAATAAAGCAAGCGAGCAGGCGTACGCCGCCAAGTGTTTGCCCCCGCATCGGCCATCGCTCCAAACGTGTGTGGGTGAAGAAATGCGTATGCGCGCGTGTGCTATGTGTGTGTATCTATTTCCCCAGCGTTGCTAGGCGGTTTACGATCATCCCGCTCTTCTCTCTTTCTCAACAACTAACCCGTCTCCCCGCCACGAGGACGGCCTTAAATTCACCAGGCATCAATTTAACCCCTCCGTAACCATCCCTGGACCACACTCTTACTATCTCTGCCACCGTAACGAGTCCTTACTTATAGTCGCGCTGGCTCGCTTTACTTCGTCTTTCTTTTTCCATCTTTACCGTCAATCTTTTTATTTAATTCTGAACGACAAGTGAATTTGTGAAACGAATGACTGAACGTGAAGTTACCTATTTCGGAATTCGATGTAGCGAAAGTTTTCATTCCTGTAACAATTCGATTGGCTTGCAAGATTATAAAAATGAATATTATATTTTTTTGATGTGATATAGGAATAGTTTATAGTGGATTCCATTGAGTATTCAGTACTAAGTAAATTTTATCACATACAAATCATCATTCTCTTATTTTTTCATTAACTAACGAGTTGTTTAAATGTTTCTTATATCATCTTGAAAAACATAAATATTTGTTTCTATTACAATGTTTACTCTGTAGTTACACAAAATAAAACTACTTATACTTATAAGCAGTCTAAAATCTGTATGTAGATCTGTGGGTAGTAAGTAAAGAAAGTTTATAATTTACAATACAGTATACAACTTTTAACTAAACATTCCAGCCCTGTATTACCGGCTAAGTAAAATGGATCTGATAAATTCGCACTGAGTACCCAAATATTTTGCTAAAAATACTTTTATAACCTTCGTGACATCATCCCGACTTGCGACATCCACTGCATGAATCACGCGACGCGACGAAGCGGCGTGCACTTCAAATTTTGACGGGAACTGTAAATTTCACTACGAAATACACGAGCGAAAAATAACCCTCAACTAGATTGTGGAAGTCTAGACAGTATAAGCAATATTGGGCTCGCATTTTCGATTCACGACTTTGAAAATCGGTGGCCTTGCGTGCTTCGCTTAAGAGAAGAGAGAAAATTCACAAGCATATTACGACACGAGGGACGGAGTATTTTCGCGCGCATGCAGGAGCCTTCCAGTATGTGGTAGCTTGGATTTTACGAGCGCGTGCACGCGTCTATACAATATATGTGTGCGCGTATATATGTATACTATATATATATGCATGTCGGCTTCCCTGCCAGTTGATACGTACTTATAAATAGCAATTAATGTGCTCAAAAAAATCTTGATGCATTGTTTTTTTAACTCCCTTCTTGATTTACCTCATGGCATCGATTATTAGAAGCGAAGTACTGATGTGCGTGTACATCTTCATATTTTTATTCATTTTTAAATTGCTTTTAATTTTTTTGAATTTGTCTTAAATTTTATTCTCTCGTGGTCAATATTAAATGATTTTTTCTATTTTACAGATCTCCAAAAACTTGTTTCACATTTATCTCTAATATTTAGATAAAAGTATTATGAGAATTACTTTCAAAAAAGATATGAATAATAGTTTCTGTTTGTATTTTCCAAAAGTCATCAATCTAAAACTCATAGTGTATGATTTTTAATTAATCGTTTCATATTCTACTTTGATAGCTCTGATATTTGCCTAGACTTTTTACACATTTGAGGCGTTTGCCGTAAATATTTGCTAGTTAGGGCTGATTTCCCAAGTGTACGCACAAACTCATCCGTTGATTTGAGATAGCTGATACTTATCCTATAATCAAGAACAACATTCGCCCCTTTTTGGTGCCACTATCGCACGAGAATAGTGGTACGTCTGCTCTCTCAATTTCTGGGACTACCGGTGCTTATGGTGAATAAACAAGATAGATGCTGTCTCGTATTTTAGCAGCACCAGCTCTCCCTAATTCGGTAGAGCTGCTTCTCTAAACGCACTGTACGTAGTTGTACCCACTAAGTACAATAGCGTTCCCAAGATCATGTCAGTGCAGTAGAAGGAATATTCAGCCTATCCCAGTATTCCAGTACTAATCGCAACGATCTTTGTCTAATTTAAATGAATAATTTTAAAGTGAATCTTTATTGGTGAAAATAAAGTCATTATCACCACTGGTTTGTGGCATACAAAAGTTTAGGTACGAAAAGGCATGGGCGAATCCGTTTTGTATAGCTTGGTGGGAGACTCTCCCGGTGAACTATAACTATACCCCTAACTCTATGCCGCATTGCCCTGCTTTAACGTCTGTCTTTCTAGTTCTTGTGTGGTGCCACGGAGAATCTGCCAAATGGTGCACCATGCGAGTTGAACACTTGACGGTTAGACATATATCTTTTATTCTATTCTTAACATTATTCTGTATCACGTATCACTATCTCGCTTTTTACCACGATACATAATATATTAATTCTATAGTAGATGTAACAAAGTCTTTTTTACGCGCATTTACCCTGCAACACAAGTGTTAATTATTGATAAGACTAGAGTTTATACAATTAGAAGAATAGATATGTGCAACGATATTAATAATATATTGTTACAGTTTCAAGCCTTTACATATTTATTCGGTCGGATAGTGAACGCCTGAATGCACTGGATTTTTACTCGAAATATAAGCCTGCATATTTCCCAGAAAGCGGCCGAATTTTTTCACGAAAAGTACCTGCATGAGAGTCTTCAAGATCGCGCTTTCTGAATCTGCCACGTAAAATCGTTTAAAAATTTTAAATAGATTTTCGGAATTAAAACAAAAAAAACTCATGTTTTTTACTACACATTTCTTAAATTATTATAATATTACCAACGTAATCCTCTGCCTCCTGGATGGAACCCAGTTTGAACATGCACCCAAGACCTTTAATTAAAATATTTCTCGATGGTTTAACTTTTTGTAACATGGCAGATCCAAGATGGGGTCCGAAACCGCTGTTTTTTATGATATTTCACTATTGCAGCGGTTCTTTCACCTCTAGGGCGCATTTTCTCACAAATATCATATAAAAACGAAGAGAATAAGCTTTACCCGATGAAAATCCGTCAATTTGTTCAAAAGTTATAGCCGGTACACACACACACACACACATACACACACATA
Source organism: Torymus sinensis (assembly GCA_030522985.1). Lineage (NCBI taxonomy): Eukaryota > Metazoa > Arthropoda > Insecta > Hymenoptera > Torymidae > Torymus > Torymus sinensis. Next base: position 25,898 of record JAPYZP010003382.1, on the reverse strand, counting down.
CATACAGACAAGAAAATTTGTTTTCTTAAAAACGACGGATTTTTGTGCCAAAAGTCTTAAACATGTTTTTAAACATTTTTTGTTTGAAAAATTTATTTCATCATACAAAGCTTCCTCTTTGAGGAAGCAAAATCATTGAAATACTTGAAGTATTTATACTTAGAAAATATGTTACAACAATGATCGGTATGATAAATATAAAACGGCGGTACCAAATGCAAGAATCGAATCAAGTGCCGTGTAGTATACTACTGCCAAATGCTAATATATGCCTATATTACGACTTTTTTGCACTTGGGACCGCCATTTTGTATTTGCTATAACGATCATTGTTATAAAATATTTTCTAAGTAATTAATACAAGTATTTCGATGATATTTTTTATATGATATTTGTGAAAATATATGCAGGCGGTCCCAATACCCGAACAGTGCCCCGTAGCCGAACAAATTTACTGATTTGCCTTTTAATCTCTAACTATATATTAGAGTAATTCAGAATTCTTTTCTGTAATTTCCTTTCAAATCTTGACATTCATAATATTGTTACACAATCAATACTATCATATTATTTAAAAAAAATATTTTAATTCAATCGTATTCGGGTTCTGGGCCATGTAAAGTAAAGAAAATATTTAAATTTGAAAATAATTAATGTCTATTTATAAAATCTATTTTTTGAAATGTTTGTTCGGTTATAGGACATGAAAATTGAAACAATCGGGATATAAATAATTTCTGCGTTCGGGTAAAGGGACAACCGCATTATCGTGTTTTTATCCTTATAATAAACAATTAATATTACAAAATAATCTCATTTTGTAATTATTCGATTGCCAACATTATAATTTATTTATAAAAAAAGAATTATTGTTTTTTAATCCGCTTTAATTCATCATATCAGTCTAACTTTGAATGTCGATTCTTATATGTTCGGGTGTTGGGACCGTCCCCTTATTTTTTAAACTTTATAAATTGAAATTCTACTAAGAAAATAACCAAGTAATTTTAAAAATAAAGTACTATTCACACAATTTGTATTTTATTTATAATATGTAAAGTTACAAATGCAGTAGGGGCGTGAGTCCGCATTACACACGCACGTTCAGCAAAGTATGCTAAGGTAACATGCAAGTCTTCAAAGATGCCCTGCGATCGCATACTGCAATATAGTCTTTACAAACGAGTTAGGAAATATTTTCTTACGTCGTTCTTTATTATTTCGTAGCGAGAATAAAATGTATTGCACTCACATATGAGCCGACTACATTGAAAATTTGAAGGAATTTTTGTAATATCGTTATTAATATCTTGCATTTAAGTATGACTCATGCATAAAGTCAAAATTTAACGATTTAAATGACAGTGCATTTTCGCGATAACCAAGCATTAAGGCAAAAACGTTTTAAAAATTCTACGTAACATTATCAGACTTTTTATTTATAAGCAACGATCCGGTTGGACGTGTACGTGGCAAGAGTCGCACAGGACAATCACGCACACGGTGCCGCGAAATTTTATGTCCCGGTTGAACCCCACAACGTTTGCGAGCGAACGCACACGGGCGGATTTTATGTGTGAGCCGTTCGGGCAGAGAAGGAAAGAGAGAAATAGAGAGAGAGAGGGAGAGGGAGAGAGAGAGGGAGAGAGAGGGAGAGAGCCAGAGATATAGAGGGGAGAGGGGGCAGTGTGAGAGACGCGCGAATATAGAAGTAGATGTATATATACGCGTGTATGAGTAAGTACATAGGCAAGTAGGGTGGTATGATAACTGACGCGTCAGCGTCGCCTAGAATGCAGTCAGCGTCCGTTGCTGGTTATACGAGTGAGATTCCCAGATCCGGTGACGTGGAAACAAAGATGGAGAAGAGATAAAATAGAGAGCGATAAAGAGGAGCGCGTAAACGAAAAGAAAATGCTTTCATCTACGCTCAGGCGTATAAGATTATTGCAGTGCGAACTTTGAATTTGAAAAGTGACGTGTTATTCACCCACGCGATGGGTAGACTTTGGTATGGGGGATAGCAAAGATTTGCTTAATGCCCAAGAAGCAATAGTAAATAATGATGCTGATGTAATTGTCTGTTTTTATTATTATTTATTGATTTATTTCTGCACCAAGTAAAAAAAAACAATCTTATAAAGTAACAGACTTTCTTACCTACAATAAACAAATAAATAGGTCCACGCAAAGTTTCCTAGTTACTTGTTTCATTTGTGTACAAAGAGAGATCATTATACTGAGACTAGATAAATCAGTCAACATACAATATATAAAATAGTTCATGAATAGTAGACAAATCGCTAAAAGTCATGACTCATTAGTCAAGAGTTAATGAAGATGTAATGAATGGAAGTGTTTTATGATGTTGATAAAATATATGATATTTTAATATTAGTATAAAGCATATAAACTAATAGAAGCAGTGTTGATATGAAAGAAAAAAATCATTACATTATTTAGACAAGTTATACATTTCGGTAATGAAGATGTTTTTCTTGCAAATTAAAAAAGCGTTAATCAAAAGAATTCAAACAACAATAATAGGGATCTAATATAAGAATCAAGGTTTCTTTTATGGTCTACATTTTATTCAACTTTTCATTCATGATGTCTTTCCAAACGAATTAAGGTCATTCACCGTGCACAACAATTCTTTGTGTTGATCGAAATTTATATTTAATCCATGTGTGCATAAATGACGTTCATAGAAAGAAAGGGGAATGTGTTTAACCCTTTGTGGTAGCCTCTTGAAATGCACCCTTTAGCGGTTCTATGAATATGCGCTTTCATAAGACTAGTATACTTTGTAATTGATTCGAGCCTTTTTTGTACTTGTCAGCTGTATAAGGGTTATAAACTTCAAAAGCATATGTAAAGCCTCACGTCATATTTCGTTTCTGGAGTAATTTAATTAAATTTCATTGGACCGAAAAGAAATAATAACTTCATAAACTTATTTTAGCTTTGTTTTTATAAACTCAATAGACATTGATTTGATAAAAATACGTATTTCCTAAATAAACCAATAGCAATATGATAGTGTTAATTATAGTTTCACTTCTAGCCGTGCAGACGATAACTGATTTTATGAATTATTTAGTATATAAATATTTCCTTGTATAATGAAGAAAGATTTTCTGATATTAATATTAGTTTGCTGTTATACATGATATCATTTCATGTTAAAATACAGAAAACATGAAAACTAAATTTATCGTAAATTTGTTGATCATATTAAGTGTTCTTTTCATTTACCAAAAAGTTTATTTTTAATAATCAGCAAATGATAATAAGTTTTGTAACCTGATAAATTTTGGTCATAAGAAACTATGTATTAACAGCTATAATTTCATATATTAAAATTCATTAATAAATTCAAAATATTCATTATATTTTCATAAATTAAAAAGCGTGACCTTAGCTGTGTTTTGTAAACGTGTCTGAAGAATTAATGAATATTTTATATTTATTTAATGTTAAAATACCTTTATACATAATTTTCAGTAATTTCAATGATGAGTTTCTTATTCTATTTATATATATATATTAATGTAGAAAATATTTCTTTTTATAAAGTTATTTTACTTCTAAATTATTAATATTTCGTATTTCTGCAAATAAGATACTATACAACCTCCAGTAGTACCAAACCAGTTTTATGAATAAATGCAGGACTGTTTTATGCAGATTACGAGATTAAAATTTCGTTAAATATTTAAATGTGATTACAGATCAGAGGAAAAATGTTATCTCATATAAGTATATTTTATTCAAATCAATTTTAACTGAAGTATCATAAATTAAGTTTATACGTTTGCATCTTACGTTGTAACTGTTGTACACATTGTGCCTGTTTATATCAATCTGTATATACGTACATTTATACTCCTTAAGGGTGTGCATTCAATCAAATGTAACATCGTTGTTTTTCGTACTTGCGCAGCTTTACGTTGACAAGAGAAAGACAACGGAAGAAGATTAAGGAGAAGAGAAAGATGGAGTAAAGATAATAGTGTATAAATGGGACCAGAAAAGAACGAACGAGACAAGAAGCAGAAGACAGTGTGAGTGAAAGTGCAATAAAGAAAAGGGCAAGCGAGAATAGCACTACACCGCAAATATAAAAAAAGAAAGAAAAGGGAGTGAAAGAAGACATATACACTGCGGACTGTTCTCCTCTTTCACGGGTAGTTTGGGTATTAAATACTCGTCCTTCTCGTTCGACCAACCGTTCTCTCCTCCTCTCTTCTCAATCCTTTATTCTTTATAATACGTTCGAAGACTCATTTTTTATTTTTGTTCCACACATTTGCTTTATCTTTTGTAACAGGGGCAAACTGGCGTTAAAAGAATTAGACAAATTATCAATATCAATAATGATAACGTTAAAAAGCCCTACCGATTTATTGGCTAAAAACATTGAGTTTTCACAAATACAAACTTAAATATTGTCCTGAGACTTTTTCTATCGGTATAGAATATTATTAATGTATATTTTTATAATAATATAATTTTCGATAATGGCTTGATATTCGAATATATAAAAATATATTCGAAAAAATAATTGGCTTTTTACATTTCGAATTGACTTCGTTTTTCAAATAAAACCATTATTTTGTTGAGTTTAGCTAGTATTTTCATAGACCATACTCTCTAATAAAAATGAATAAGTGCAAAGTCGCCCATTGGTGCAAACGAGTGAAAAAATCGACTAATTCTTAAGTGAATGTTCACTTAATTAAGTAGTAACAATTTTATTTCACTGCTTTAATATAGGTGAATATTTACTAAAGTATTAGCAAATTTTGTTATCTACTTGTACAATTAAATGTCTTTCTAGGTATTAAATTTCAGAGAGTACATTAAAATCTACTGATAATCGGCTACAATTTCATTTTTATTTTGGTGCATGAAGATTACTAGATTTTCTACAAAGAAAATGCTCAAAGCTTCCTCTACAGAAGCAAAATTAATAAAAGTAAACGTTTTTAATTCGCTTTAGTTTTCCATTTTTCTGGTTGGTTTTTTTATTTATTAGAGAGAGATAATATACTTAATGATACAGTAATATTTCAAAGAAATGTTAGAAACATGGTTTGATTGTAATTTACTATAGTGAATTTCAAGAACTGTATTAAAGTCCAATAATATGTTGTCATAGTTAATAAAATGGCAAAAAAAAAAAAAAAATTTAACGATAATTAAAGATATAATCATAAAAGTAATTAAAAATATAACGAAACGAGCACACTATTCAATACTAACTTATAAACGTGAACTGTTGCGTCTTCCCCTCCCGGGCAAGTCACCTTATCTAATCCACTTGCAAAATCAGTGCATCCGCGTACGTATATACCGCGTGCAAGCGTCGCTCGCCTACAAACACAAAGACAAGGCAGACACGTACGCGCGTGCGCACACATACGCACGCCTTCCGTTTACTCAGCTCTTCGTACACCTCGTATACTATTTTTTTATTCATCGCGGGCATCCCCCACCAGCTAACTCAATCATTCTTCCCTCCTCTGCTCTCCTCTCGAGCGTCGATGACGGTCATTGTGACCCGCGCGAAGACGGACTTGACTGTCTCGACAAGCGCAAGTTTTCCGCGGCTTCTCTCTCTCTCTCTCTCTCTCTCTCTCTCTCTCTCTCTCTCTCTCTCTCTCTCTCTCTCCCTCTTGCCCCCTCCTCCCTCGAGGAGTATATACTGTGTGTACGTGGGTACACACAGAGAGCCGTGGCCGCTCGCTCACTCTCCCCACTCCAACGTCCGCGCCGTGCGGCCGCATGCATTTCGCATTTCGTCTCGTCGGCGTGCCAGCGCTATCGGCGACTTAGTGAGTTACCGACTGCATAGTCGAGAGCCTCGCGGGACGGTCGCTCCGCTCGGACGCACGCACGCGCGCGCGCTCGCCCGCGACGAATCCCTTTGCTCCGCTTCGCCGAGAGTGTCTGTGTGTAAATGTGTGTATGTGTGTGAGCGCAGGTACCGGCCGCACAGAACAGTGACAGAGGAGGACTACTACCGGCCCGTGCACGGCCGTTCGAATATTGCGCGCGCACGCGCGAAGAGGATCGGCCGAGCTGTGCAGCACCTCGACACGTCTCTCTCCGCACGTCTTTCGCGAGCTGCGTTGCACACACGCGAGCGCACGAGGCGCACACACGAGCGCGCAGAGATCACATGTATGCAGCGTGCAGCGCGCCTGTCATCGCTGCTGGGCTATTTCGCACGCAGCCGCGGAATGCATAGGTGGAGCACTGCAGACGAGCAACGCGGATGCGCCGCCCCGCGAACAGGATAGTAGTGCGCTTTGCGCGCGAGTTTTGAACGCGAGTGGAGCGCGCGCCGAGCGAGCGAGCCGACAAAAAGGCGCAGGGGTGCGGAGAGTCGGTGGAACAGGGTGGAAAGGGAGCCTGCCGATTTCCGGAGGCGTCGACTTCCGGCCTCGTACACGTATATATTTATACGCCTGTACCTGTACGTGCATCACGAAGAGAGAGAGAGAGAGTGAGCGAGATCGGCGGTGCGCGCGTGCACACGTGTCGAGCACGCAATCATCTGACGGCAATCAAGAGTAACAGAGAGAGAGAGAGAGAGAGAGAGAGAGAGAGAGAAAGAGAGAAAGAGGGAGCAAGAGAGGAGCGAAATGGTTCGGCGAGCCGCGTGGCACGAGGATCCACGGCCGGGTCCTTCTTGCTGACAAAGCTTCTGCTGCTGCGGGGTCTCTGCTTCTGCTTGTTGACGTTCAGTGCGGCTTTCGTGAATGAATACAGCTGCGCGCCCGATAGACTGCGATAAGGGGTTGCCACGAGAATTATACGGAAGAAGGTGAGCCAATGGAAATGCTACGGATTTTTCCGAGATAAGCCGGTACGGAGGAGTAGTAACGGGTACGACCAGCGCGTTTCGAGCTCGGATAATGATTATACTATATGGACCGAGTGCGAGACAGGTACTGCCGACCATTACTATACTGCCGAATCGGTTTCCTCTATATGCGCTCGCGGAAACTCCATTAACCGGAGAATCTACGACCGAAATCACCAATCTGAATCGGAAGTAAGCTGCGAGTTCAGTGCTGCATAGCATTAATGTATCGGTTATTAGGTTGTTTTGAACGTAGGCCGCGTAAGACTTGAGAATCATTATTACGCGTTCCGAGTAGTGCCGTATAGCCGTTGTTAAAGATATAAGATACTTCGCCTCTAAACGGATGTTAGACTGATATATATATATTTGAAAATAGTTTAACATAATTACCATTCCTTGGTTGAAATATTTAAATATCTATAGTGTTTAATATCTCTCATTCAGTTTTAGATCGAAGCAACTATGTCAAACACGAAATTTCGGAGCGAAACATTGTTACAGCCATGTAAATATTCCCACACTTGATTATACATCGAGATTATCAAAATTATATTAATTTATTCTAGCACCTTCAATCAGATAAGAGACCTTTTTAGATGTGTTGGCAAGGTTAGCTTTTCAAAACTTCTAGACAGACTTGAAAACGCATAGCTTGAGTATATAAGACCAAATTTTGTCAAATATTCCAACGCAAAAAGAATGCAATTTTGTTGATACAAACACTAATATACACTCCTTTTACCACAAATAATCTGACAACTTGGATGGCGCTATAGTTTTTGCGCTCATGCTCTTTTATTTTTTGTCTCCGTGTAGACACAAAAGTAAATGGACGAACTTATTACACGTCTTTTCGCGGCCAGCGGTAGCGCTCACGCGGCCGTGCACACGACGCACATGCGGAGAGTGAGCGATATTGATCGGTTTTATCATCCAAAGAATATTACGCTAGAGTGAGAGAGAGAGAGAGAGAGAGAGAGAGAGCGGCGACAGTCTTGCTACACTTGCATGTTAAACTGTTTTAGTGCCGGCGCACGCTATGTATATCATTCAATAGGGTATATTGCACGCTCGCTCCCTCTCCGTCTCACACTCGCACACAACTGGTAGCAGCGGTTCGTGGTTGCGCTGCGCATTACACCGAAGTCTTCTCTGAACTTATGCCCCCCCCCCCTTCCCCTCGGTAGCGCGCGGTGGTAGTTGTTTATTACAATGTAACGGTCGATTCTCGGCAATTCATGAAATAATGCAAGATAGAGAGCGAGCGAGAAAGAGAGTTGCACGTATGCAAATTGTTCACTTAAATACTCGTAAAGTACTTCGGAGCGAATGAAATAATATTTTGCTTGTGTACAGTGCGCGGCGTTAATAATGTACGGGTGAAAAAAAGCTTAATATTTATACGTTAATTGCTCACGCGATACTTTGCCCGTCGCCCTCGTTCGCAGCGATAAGTGATACTTCTTCTTTGAACAAAAATAAAATTTTATTTCAATAACTATTTGGTATGCATTTTTCCAAGCTTAAATAATATATTGAAAAGTAAGCTATATATATATATATATATATATATATATATACGTTGAATTTTAAAACGCAAAAAGGAATATCCGTACATCTGCACGTGAAGGAAATCGATACACGCTGGAACTATTTTTTCCCTACCGGAGCCCGTTTGTTGTGAGAAATCGTAATAACTAAGAGAATAGGCATTACTACGAAAACTAATTTGTATCACAATATATACTTCACGTCCTTAAAGATCCGGGCAGGAAACGGCCGATCTAGAGCAGGGCGGCTTCGGATAGGAATTCTAAAAAAGATTCGCTGCATAAAGCATCATCCACGAGGACTGCCTCGTAGATTTTGTTGCTATCGGAGCAATTATCATCGCTCCCTGACAACTGCTCAGCATATACGTATAATACATATATACACGCGGGCGTGTCGTTTGGAGATCTGACCTCATAACTGGGATCGATCACTGCTAGTTTAATTGTTGCGTAATTTCGCGAACTTTCGTCACGAAAACCGAGGAATGAGATCGGCTGTTTATTTATACTTATGTAGCGCCGATCAGAAGCTCAATCAAGGCAGATGATAACAGTCGTGCAGCATCGCTCGCTCGCTGCACTACCGCGTCACGGTAATTGTCATCACAGAATTTTATGGACATATCATTTTTACGAGAGGCAAGGAGATGCGCACGTACGTGCCTCGTTTTGTCAGCCTATCAGGGCAATCATCCAATTTAACGTTTAGAGCGAAACTGAGAGATCGCAGTGTTGCTGGATTAATATATGGTTTTACAATTATTAAGAAAGTTCGCTCTGATTGAAGCACAGTTCAAGTGTTAATTTCTCGCGTGGACTTCCCGACATGTTAGTAAGGTGCGACAGTATTATTTTATGTCGAGTTTCATATGTTAATAATAAAGTTTTTAAACTTATATATAATACGGCAGTGTAAATAAATAATGTAGTTTTGTAAAATTTATAATAGGTGGATTGATATAGTTAAATCTTTCCAACTTAATTATAATAAAGCTCATATTTTTAAGGCTTCATAAATTCTCATATAAATAATGTACTAGACATTAGAACTTACAACTTACAATGTTTGACGATAATTTAATTCTGAAAAAAAAAAATTACGTAAGCGCTTGTTTTTTTTGCATTCTGTTCTTGAAACTATATCTTCAACATTTTGCGTTTGAATGATTCACGTTTGATATATAGTTATTTTGTCAATACTTTATTTATTTATAAAATTAATAAAAACAAATTATTTCACAAATCCCTTTTTAATGGTTAAAGATGTTTCTCGTACATTTTATAACATAAGGAGCAAAATATAAATTCCGGAGGATAATTGCTTTCGTGGTCGCAATGTGATGCAGCGCAACGGGAGTATAGGGAAAAAATTTCAAAAAGAGCTGTCGCAAATCTGCTGCTTGTCCGCAGTGCTCTCTCGCGCGCGCGCGTTGTCATCGAAGATCCCGCAGGCGGTTAGAGAGTTTCGTTTCGTCACGGGCGCTCGAATTGCAGCCACACGTATTCTTTTCTGTCTCTCTTTCGCCCTCTCCCACCCTCTCTTTCTCTCTCTCCCTCTCTCACTATCTCTCAATCGGAATGTCAATTTTCGTCTGTCGGAAAAGTTGGCCGGGGACACACCATTTGTATTAAGACAATTGCGCTCATTTCATTGAATTAATTAGCACGAAGCGAGAAAGATGGACAGCAGAGGCAGATATATCGACTCGCGGATATGCCTCGTCGTCGTTTCTGTCTTCGGCTTACAATAAGCGCAATTTATCCGGCTCTGATATACAGTGCGATACTTTGTTTCCAATGATCAATACATCATCGTTCGATAACGATATCTTAAGTACGGCCAAACAGTCTCGGCCAATCTTACCAGCTTAGTGAAGGATAAACTTTCACCGTGGCGACCAGCGGATAAATTGCGATCAAGCTGCCTATATGCATATTGAATTCTATATGCTCCTAAGTGGCACAATATATTTCAGTATTTCGAGTATATCATGATTTCGAAAACAAGATCAACTATTATTTTTATAAAACAAGTATTCGACACCGTAAAATGTTGTAAAGAGTTATTATATTGCTATCACTATCCTGGTTCATTTTGGCTGATTTCTAATTCTAGAACCTTTATAAATTTATTTGATGGGAAACCGACATTTATCAACATTTTTTACTAACATTTTGGTTTTGATAGTGTAATGGTAAATTTATAATTAATGGATTAAAAATGTATGTAAACTCAATTATATTATTTAAATTATTACCTCTTCAAATAATAAAATCGTACCACTTCGTGTCAAATACAATAATATTAAAAATTATAATGATTTATTTTCTACGCAATATATTGATTTAATTTTGTTTTTTAATACTATAACGTAAAAGATAATAAAACAACGATTGTTTAAATAGAAAAGGTAGACTTTTATTAAAGATTAACTTCAAGATGCTATACTTAGGTACACGTGTAACATTTTTTTAAGACCTTAAATAAATTTTATCTACAATTTTTTCTACGTAATAATTTAAGCATCTGTAGCTAGATGCTTTAAATTTCGCTTATAAATTAAAATAAATCTTCTAGACAAATTTTTGTTTAAATCATTTAATCTGAATCATTAATCTGAAAAGAAAAATATCAGAAGAAGGTATGTATAATTGTAGTGATAGTGAAATTATAATAAAAAGCCGAATATAATACGTATAGTAAATGCAGCACGAACGAAGCCTCTCGAGCGTAATCAAGTAACTTGATATCTTAAAATAAATATATCAATAATAATTTAAAAATTATATTAAGCCGGCAGAGAGAAAGCGAGTGAGGGATGGGGGTGCCACTTTGCGTTTAAACCTACTCATCTTCCTGGCCCATCGATCCACGTTGGGGGTTTCACTCTCGGGCACTCGTATTATACACGTGTGAGCGACGCACCTACAAAAATATAAAAAATTTACCATGATTAGTCTTGAAGACTCATTAAAGTTGATATACGAAGGGTTTTTTATATATCACAGCGTCAATTACCAACCAAATGTAATAGAATCGATGCAGTTCATGCATTAACGGTTTATACGCGAACAGAGAGGAGAAAGAGAGAGAGAGAGAGAGAGAGAGAGAGAGAGAGAGAGAGAACGCTTATGAAACTGCAAGATTGATATGTATATTTTTTCTCTTCTCGTAAATAAAATAAATCTTTTGTTAATATACCGTATTGGAAATTATTTTCGAACAGGACTATATATAAAAATTAAAAAAAAAACTTGCTATGGGACGTTTGTACAAAAGCAGGTGCTTCGTACAAATATATATATAAACATTTTCATTAAGTCATAACGACATAATTAACTTATTATGTCCTAAAGAATCCTCACTAAATGATAATAATTTACATTATTCTTTCAATCAACCACTTATTTTCTCCAAATCTTTCCATGCATTAAATGCAAGAGCCATTGCAAGAATGATTTTTAAGCTGCGTAGACGAGATTTGTATTATTTACTTGTGATTTTTATGTATTATGAATAAACTTTTAGTTAAAAAAAAAATAAATTTCAAAATACGTACTTTAAGGTGTATTTTAGAGAAAAATTTGAGACTTATAAAAAAAATTTAACAATATTTGCTAATTTGTAATACAAGTATAAGTGAATTAATACATGTAAATTTTTTCTATCAATATTAAGTTCAAATATAATAATTTCTCTAAATTAATAAGTTGATTCAGTTAATTGCGTACATGTATATAATCGATTTGATTAAATATTTCTTCATTGGAAAATTATGTCTTATAAAAAGTATATTTTAATTTATGTTGGTCTAGGTTAATAAATTAGATAAAAATTAAAAAAAGTTACTCCGGGATGCTTAAATAGTACTAAAAAAATCAAATTAACACCACTTGTACAAACAATAGAATACATTAGAAAAGGACGATTCTTGCACGTTCCAGATTTAGACTATCGACTGCGGTGCGACGATCGATTCCTCTTCCGTAGTAATGGAACAGAATGGAATTGTATTGTACTAAAATTATGAATATGCTGTACGTAATGTCTCTTCCTCGTCAGCTTTAGATTGCAATGTATTACATAGTATCATTTCTGTTACAAGTAAATTATGCAGCCAAAATGTATCGACAAGAAATTTATATATGATAATACCATATTTTTTAAATATATGAAGAGTTTAATTGTAGTAGGTGAATATATTTTTATAAAATTAAATGTTGAATAAATATATATGTGCCGTTTTTTGCTTCTAATAACGGTTCTCCAATTCTTGTTTAAGTGTAAAAAAAATTGCTGGTTCCGCTGTCTACTTTTTTGAAAATGTAAGGAGTATACCTTAAATTATTTCGACGATTTCTCTTATCGTTTTGTAATTTGTGTATTGATTTATTATATTTTTGACTAAAGTGCCTGAAGAGGGATACAGTATAAAGTGCCTGAAACGTAGCGTATAATGGAAATTCAAGGTTTTTTTTTTAATATCGCTTACACCTTCGAAAATTAGACGCAGGACCAGAATTTTTTACACTGAAATAAAAATTATATACGTAGTTACTAAAAAATAGATAGAAAAATCTATGTAAAGTCAAAATGTCACATTATTTCTACATATTTCCAATTTAATACTCAAAAATTTGAAAATAATAAATAATATTGCAATTTAAAATTAGTTCGAATTGATTACCTTCAAACTTAGTTTTTTATTTTTATCTTAATAGAATAGTACATTTCGACACGGGTGCGGAAGGTGATTATTTAGCTCATGTGACGTTTTTCGCACGAGCGAAGCGAGTAAGTTTTGAGGTTAGAGTGGTATAAACATTATTAACATTTTAGCAAATACGAAGAACTTTCTTAAAAATATACAATTCATGATTAACTATTTGGCAATAAACCTCTTTAAGTTGCAATATTATTTTGGCTTGAGAATTTGTTTATCAAAATAGTGTGTTGATGTGTTACATATGAGTCGATATGGAATCGAAATACATTATTTTTAGAAAATTTTTCAATCAATGTGGGTTCGCGCGCGCGCGCGTGTGTATGTGAGTGTAGACGCCTATACATCTCTGGATCTATTTTACCACTCCTTAGCGAAAGACCCTCCTTAATGGGGGAAAATATTTCTTATTTTAAATTTGAATTTCTTATGTTTTATCATTTAAAGATAACTGAAGTATTATCAATGCAATCGAAGTGGGATAACATTATCTAGAATTTAAAATGAAAATGAAGTTGTTGGTTATAGTTGGTTCTTAGTTATTAATAAAAACGTTATGGATTAGTAATTAAGTTTGGAGAAACTAAGTGTTATAGTAGTTCAGCCCCGAAAAAATGACCTTCCAACAGGTGTTTTGCATGAGAGTTTGTTCGGTATGAAATACAAATGATCATAGTATTTATAAGATAGATTTAGAAAACGAAACAAAAACTTTTTCTACAGAAAATTATATGTACAAGCATAAATATCGTTCGCTTAAGAAAATATCATATATTTTCTTAATAATCTTTTATTTTTTATTCGATTTTTATATTCAAAGTTTTTTTTCTTTTCTTTACTGTGGCTCCGGCGTGCTGGGCCATATTTATGAGGGGTCTTTTAGGGTGCATTGAATTTTCAATTTAATAATGGACAAAATGAGAATAAAAATAGTTAATAGTTAGTTATAACATACTTTTAACCATTTACGCACCTCGAAATATAAAAAATACAAAAATTACCCCTTACTTTTGATCAAGTAGTTCGACCCTGGAAGTGTATGTTATATACAGAAAGCGCAATTTTTATCTAATGCGTGAAGTTTTCTGAAAAATTTCACTGGTGATCGTTATTTTTTTAAATATATTCTTATAATCTAGAGATAATGAACTGTTATGTACTACTTTATTTGCAAAGAAATTATGGATTTTCAGCTTATATAGGAGAAATGAACACGTTGAATTGCACTTCTCACATATGAGACTGTTAAAAGTAGGAGTTTCAAAATTTTTTTTCTCTTTCATTTGCCTGGTGAGCCTAACCGGGACATGGGCCAATTTTTTTGTTGATATTTATGAGTTCTAAAAAACAACGGAACTACCTTAAACGTTTACATATAAATTCGACGATCAGAATTGTGATAGAAGTAATGGTTTGCAAAGCTAACGCTGATTGTTTATAGATCAATCATAAAAACTTATAAACAATCGGCTCTATCATTTCCTACAATTAATTCTTCAATAATTTTGATCATCAAATTTATAAATAACCGTTTGAGGAACAAAAATATACTTTGAATGTAAAAATCGGATACAAAATAACAATTTTTTGAGAGAATATATAACATTTTTTATAATTAAACGATATTTATGCTTATGTGTATAATTTTTTGTTTTAAAATTTTGTTTCTCTTATCTAAATCTGGCTACCTTTGATACTGTGATCAATTGATTTTATAATGTTAAAGTAGATTTTCAATAAAAAAATTTTTTAAAAATTAATTTTTTCGAGAATCTACTACCTTGAGTAATTGGCAGCAGTTTTTTTTTTAAATTACTGTAGATTTTATCAACTGTTAGTATTATAAGAAATTATTGAATGTTCTAATTAACATCTTTGTAATTGTAATTTTAACATTTTTAACAACAATCGGATTTTAAAATTTTTGTTACAGTGGCAGTAATAGCCAATGCCTCAGAAAAGTTCATATTCAAGGGATGAACGATTTGAGCCATATGCTGATGTGATATTTCTGAATCCCGAGTAACGAAGAGCGCTCAAAATTCAATTTCTTGCAAAACGGCACGCAGAAATGAATATGTGTTCCATATATAGAGGCGACCAACATTGGCGCTACTGTTACAACCATTAAACTATCAACGAAATTACAGTAAAATGTCGAATGTGGGCATGATTCGATGACGAGCGAGTCCGTGCGCTACGACAATCGTAATCGCTGTAGCTCGAAAGCGTTGCGTATCGTTATAACGTAGGGCAAGATACAGATGCGAGCGTCATAGATATGTCATCGGACGACATGGTGTCAAGTGATATGGATTCGACGGCCGTCGAGACGTCAAAGAAGACCACCACTGCTAGGCCTGCTCGCAACCCAAAGTGCACCCGATGCCAGAACCACGGCAAGAAAGTCCAGGTGAAATATCACAAAAGCGAGTGCGAGTTCCGATACTGCCTTTGCAAAATGTGTATACTCACGGGTGAGAGGCAGAAGATAATGAAGGAACAGACGGCGATACGAAGGCAGCGATTGCGACAGGAGATGGTAAGTATTTTTTCAATTACGGATTAATTTTGGGGGTGTATTATATTCGGGAGAGTGTAAATACCCGCATGACTTTTTTTATTTTACTTTATGAAAACTAGTAGAATTATAAAATTTGTTTTAAATATATAAATTATCAATCTTCAGATCGACTAATATCCATGTTGATAGTACATTTTGTCTTGTTACGAGTATAGAATCATCTCAATTTAAGTTTTCATATCTTCACTACGTGGCTATCAGTTTTTGAGTACCGCAAGTAAAATTATTACCTAGATTATAAAAATCAATTTTGTTTGCGTTGCACAGCGGTATGTCTGAATCTTGTTAATGAGTCTAACACTAAGGGGCTATATGTACGTGCACATATTCATGCATGTCTTTAAAACCTGTTTGGTTTGACTAGTTTGACCTCTCTATCTGTAATTTTCAATAATTTGTCACATGCTAACCACAAACCGTAAGACTTCATTCATGCGCAATAAATCAAATGAAAATAATCAAATGAATTCTTCATTTGACTTTACTTCCTTCTTTGAATGATGCAAAATATTGTAAAATAAAGATTCATATTTATATTGCTAATCCTAGAAAATAAATTGGAATAGCTAACAAGGAAGCTATGTCTTTAAAATTTGTAATTATTTATACTCGTCAGATAGTATTAGTGTAGCATTTTAATACCTAAATACAAAATGCATCTGTATGATATGACAATGTTCCTCTCAAGTTCCTCAGATATTTGCGACGGCTGATACAAAAAATGACAGTTACGTTGAACGAATGGAATTTTCTTTTAATATGAACGCTGAGATAAATTAAATTAAATTATTTACTCCGATTTGGTTCCTTTCCATAATGATCTGAAGTATTGTTGTGTACTTAAGATTAACATATATATTAATTTTTATTCTTCTCTTGTGGATTTCACCGTCTTTGACTATGATTTTCCACCGTAAAAAATTTTCTGGCAAAAATATTTATATCGCATTTTCTAGGATTGGAAAAGGCAGAGGGTACTCTCTAAAAATGAGGAAGTGAAAAGTTATTCACTTGTGAGGATAAGTGAAAAAATCCACTGAAACTTTAGTGAATATTCACCTAATGAAGCAGTACAATAAGATTTTTGCTTGCTTAAGGCGGCCAGACACCATTAAATTTTTATTCTTAAAATGACCTAAACAAATTAAATTTCAATTATTAGTAATATGTACAGATAAAATTACTAAAATACTTCATTATTTTTTCTGTAGCTCCTTCTCTGTCCAGAAATATAAAAAACTATTGCTTCTAGCTTAAAATCTTTTACATTGTCAACAAATATTCTGATATCTGAGTTCCCGCGCCTTCAGACTTGTAAGTTATGAGCACACATAGCAGCAAAAGCCATAGCCACATCAGTCAGTCGAGTGTTGTTTAGGGGTCAAACATAAAGTTCCTGTAATGATCTTATATCAATAGGTTTTTTCAACTTTTTTAGAAAAATTCAAAATCTTAAATGTATGTTACCAAGCCAGTATCGCTATGGCCAAATGCTTAAAAAAATGCTTATACCAGCAACACTCGTATTGATCTTCGATTAATGTCTGATGGGGTGAACTTTTTTACTTTTCCTTTATTATTTTTCATAATAAAGCAGTGCTTAACTGTTTTGACTTCCGAAAATAAAATGTCAATTATATCATAGTTAGATTCAGTCGACGGTTGATGATAAAGCTTTCTGGCAGGGGTTCCATAATGTTGTTCTGCACTATAGCATATCTTTGGCTTTAAAAATTGATTTAAATCTGTACATTAAATGTTATTCATAAGAGTCAGTATTACCTTAATTTTTCTTTAGTATCGATCTCTGCTATTTTAAGTATAAAGTTTCCAATAAAAGTTCAAGTACTAAAAAGCTATTTCCAAAACTTTAATTCAACTGTCACTGTACACTTGTATTACGCTTTTATATATTTTAACTTTTTAAATATACCTTCACATAAAATACACTAAATTGTCACTCCAAAATCTGTTCAAAAATGTAAAAAATGAAAACTAAGAACAACACTTTGCATAAAGAAGGTGCTGATATCACAGTGGTTGTATAAAATCAGGTGGTTTGTGCGTCAATATTGACGTTAAATGTAAAATTTTTTTCAACTTCTTTTTTGCATATTACAATATGAGTGATGATGTAATTGGAAAGAAGGGTGCTTGGAAAAAAGAAAAACATTTTTTTAAACCAAATTTAATTATTGATAAACAAAATATCGTCATCTAAAAAAAATTAACAAAACACGGGCATCTTTTTTATTTTTTATCAGATTTTAATTTTGAAGGTCTCATTTTGTTATATTTGCAATTTCAGGGTCAGGTACCGATATGAAAATTAAAAAATTATCAATACCTGTAAAGGTACGTCTAATTGTTTATCAAAAACTTATGAATTCTTATAAACAATTGTATGTAACTTTACAGGTATTGATAATTTTTTAATTTTCATATCGGTACCTCACCTTAAAATTGAAAATTTTTAAAAATGAGACCTTCAAAATTGAAATCGGTTAAAAAATAAAAAAGATTCCCGTGTTTTAATTCTTTTTTAGATGACGGTACTTTGTTTATCAACAATTAAATTTAGTTTAAAAAAATGTTTTTCTTTTGTTGAAGTACCCTTCTTTCCAAATAGGTCATCACTAATATTGCAATATGCGAAACAGTAGTTTTACAAAATTTTAAATTAAACGTCAATTTTGACGCACGAACCACCTTAAATTGATGCTTGCAGACTGTTATATACGTTACAATAAAGAAGTAAGTTGCTGTCGATAAGTCCGGTTGTTACTTTGCACGAAAAGAGGTGTCAACTTAACTGCTATAAGTATCAAATTCAAATTTGTATTTTTGTCAAAAATCCCGTCTATAAATTATATTTATTTTATTTTTATTTATCTTTCTATTAATGGCCAAAATATTATTTTTGGATTTTTCAAAGTATATGTATATGTGTACATATATAGACTGAGAATTTTGAAAAATTTATCAGTATTATGCCTATATTTTTACAACAAAAATAGATAATGCTTTAAAACAAATTGGGATATATTCCACAAGCGTTTTTCTAATACGATAAGTAAAAAAATCAAGTCTGACCACCTTAATATTCACTAAAAATCAGTCAACTTTTTCACTTATTTGCACCAGTGAGTGACTTTTCACTTATTCATTATTGCAGAGTATTTTCTACGAGAATACTAACTCAATATGAGATTGATAATGTAAATACTTTAAATTATTTTCTTATGTGCATATAAAATAGTTAATCATAAAATTTAGTTTACATTAAGAATGTGAGTAGTAGTTTTTTTAAATGTACACTTGAAATTTCGAAACAAATACTTGTTTTTCTTTAGAAACTTTAATTTCGACAGTTTCATAAAGCTTTTTTAAACCATAAACCCTATTGTGATTACGTTTCAAACGCAATCGTAAATGCAAATGTAGTCTCTCCTTTCCATTAATTTATTGAATTTTATTCTTATTTTTAATGAAAATTAAAAGAAGTTTAGATATTAGCCGTTCCTGATGGTTAACTGAAATATATCGATTGGCATGGAATGTAACTTACTGGCAATAGGGTATTGCAGTGTTCATGTAGTACACGTGTCATCGATTTCATTGCATTTTTCATTCCAGTTGGAATATATGTGTGTGTGTATATATATATATAATAATAATAATTTTTTTTATGTATTTGGTTTGCATAATTTAAAAAATAATAGTTAAGTTTATAAAATACCGATGCATGTTTTTGCAAACTTTAGATATATTGAAATAAATTTATTAATATGATAGTCATGAAAGTAATTTTCAAATTGTATATCTAAAAATTTGATATTTTATTTTAACAGTACGAATATACGACGAAATAAATAATCTGAAAAATTTGATAATTGTTAAAGAGTTGTAACATAGGTTGTTTCTAAATTTATTATTATAAAATTAATGTTTAACAAACACTTGTGTAAAACAGAACTATTCCAATAATGATTATTGAACAGTCGATAAATTATAGTGAATGATAGTAATATAAAGAAATCATTATATATTGTATTGTATTTCCACCAACGTCACAAAGAAATTTTAAAATTATAAATTTGATGTATATTTTTTTATTAATTACTTTATAAATTATAGTTAAAATAGCAATTTATTCATTCAGAAATAGCAATTTATTTTGCCAATAGAATTATATGAGTAAAAAGCTTCATTGCTCTTTCGTCAAATGCTATTGCGAATCTCTCCTTTCTAAGTAATTAAAATGATTCAATTAAAATAATTAAAATAGTTTTGAATCTTTGTAACGAAAAGTTTGTTCGACTCAAAGAAATTGTATTGACCAATAATTATCATATAAAACCGAAACGCGATAAAAAAGAGCTATAATGTTGTAGAAGATAATTATGCTTCTCAAATCAATGAAAAATCACATTTACTACTTAATGTTAAAATGCAATTTTCTTCAGGCAGTAATAATAATAATAATAATAATAATAATAATAATAATAATAATAATAATAATAATAATAATAATAATAATAATAATAATAACAAAAAACGTTTCTTTTTTGTGAATTTCATAGCTAAAGGAGATGCGCGAGCAAAGGGGAAACGAATCAGAGTCACAGTCATCCCCGAATATTAACGGTAGGAATGACAGCAACAGCAGCGATATGCCGAGCTTCATCAATCACAATAGCAATAATAGCGACATATACAGTGCGATCGCATCGGAATCTGTGGGGGGCGTACCACCTGTGCTGCCGCCGAATCTACCACCTCTGCTGCCCCACGCGACCATGCCCAACAAATCGCTGTTATCGCGCGGACCCGAAACAAGTAAGTTCCATTCCTTTATCTAAATACTATACTGATTAGATACTGATACACGATTATGTTGTATTTTGGCTGACAATTCTTAGAACGCGATAAATGATGTCTATGCTTTCAAATTTTCTATTATCGAAAGCCTTAAATTAAAATTTACACAACGAATAAATATCTAAAATATTCATATATGTATCTGTATTAAAAAAAGCTAATGTCAAATAAAAAGTATAGTGTAATAATAGCAATTTAAAGAATTACAAGTCTGACACACGAGCTTAATACTTGAAAATAAAAAAAAATCTAACTTTTATTGTGTATTCCTTATCCGTCACCATTACATTTATAGCCAGGGAAATAGAGGGTGCGGACAGTATTCAGTCCTACAATGCTATATATAGAGAGAGATAGAGAGAGCAATGTGGCATAATTAAATCAGTTTCAGACAATTGGCTTTTTTGATTAATTAGAAAAAATTTATAAAGATCGACGTGTGTGACGATTAAAAGAACTTAATTGAAAAGCTTTTAAACGAACTGTCGTCATTATGGTGTTTCTGACGCTGAATAATTTTAGAAATTAGTTAGATTTTTTTCTTTACGCAGTTAGTTTTAAATTATCTGAGCTTGGCTTTGACGAAACAATTGAAATTATTTTTTACTCTGTTTGAATTATAACAACAAAATTTTGTAGTTCTCAATATTTGGTCTTCGGCTTTGTATATACCAATACATATTTTATTATTCATGTATTAGTGAATTACATTGCAATAAGTTATAATCCCAAATCTATTACTACCTCATATTATTAGCGTTTCAGTTGTTTTCGCTTTGTGAAACCTCAGATAGTATATACTTTATTTCCAAGTGATTCACCAAAAAGTTTTTTTTTATAATGAAACAAAGATTTTACGAACTGAATCTCCTACTACTATTACATTTATAGTATTTTTAAAGATAGTTGAAGAAATATAAAGAATTGTCTTGAAAGCATATAGAGCCCATCGGAATTCGTTGTACGAAAATTATCATAAAAGTAATTATATGATATTAAGACCACCGAAGTGGCGATTTGATACAAAGATCTGTATTCTCAAGTTTCTTGTGAAAACTATAATCAAGAATGTCAATGATTTCCAGTATAAAATCTATAATGAATTAAAGCTTACGCTTATGAATGATTTCCTTCAATGTCGAAAATATAAAAATCGATATCTTATGCTCTTTCATAAAATCATTCTTAATATTCGATTTTTAAATTAAAATACAATAAAGTCATTCTGAAAGTATTCAGGCTAAAAAGAGTTCTCAAACATCGTTAAATAGTATTGACAATATTGCATTGACTTTTCCTTCGCGTACCTTTTTCGAAACACGTTTAAAATAGTACTTCTTTTAAAAATAATATCCAATATCGCATTAATAAAAGTTCAATTTTCTTATAGCACTGTTGCACATTTCACGTTTTATAATACATTATTTAATTCTTTATAGAATATGTATTATTCTAACTATTTACAAATAAATATGATTCATTAAAAGAAGTAAATATATAATAACAAAATTATTGCATTCACTTTTTTTCATGAATTATATTTATTTGTAAATACGGCTACAATAATACATAATCTGTAGAAAATTAAATAAGGAATTATAAAACTTGAGATTTCTAACAGTTAATTTATAGTGAGAATAATGATTAATTTGTTTTGGAGTTTTTCAAAATTATCGCCGTCATCCGCTTTACATAACGAGTAAAGAACATTTTCTCACGTAAAAAATTAATAAGAAGAAATGAAAATAAAATATAGAAAATATCAGAATGTCGGTAAGTATGTAATTCTATATAGTTTCCAACATCTTTTGAACGTTGAAATATTAATTCACTTATATTAGACCATAAATTAATATTATTTTGATTAATGAATTATTAATATTATTTGATAGTGGATGTTAATATTGCAAAGATAGAATAATGAAAAAGTCTAGATTTTAGTCATATCCACATATAAAATGATTTTGGTCTGTGATCCATACGGTTCATTTATAAGGATATTTTCTTTTAAAGACATTCTTGTCAACGCTTTGTCAATTCCCTCTTACGCTTTCTCACTCTTTCTCATTCTCTCAGATGAAGGGGCGCCCTATAGCATCGACACTACGCCGCGGATATGCTCGCATAAACGGCGCTCAGAATGATCCCTGTGCAACGAAATTCAAGCTGCTCTTTCACTTGACAACCCGACCGAATGTTAACTCGGCTTTTAGGACCTTCGCCATTGGTCGAGCGGTCGTTCGAAGCCAGCTAATATAATACGAACTTATAACCAAAGCCGAAACCTAGGAGCACTGCTCTCTTGTTCCTTCTCTCTCGGTTTTACGAGTGGACTCGTTTGAAAAAGTCAACTGTTATTTTGCTCGCCTTTCCTAAAACGGTTTGTTGTGTGTACATGTGTATGTGAAATTATATGTATGTGTATATTGTGAGCGTAGAGTGGATGTTGACGAAAATATAGAAAGAGCCCGTAAGATTTATCTATCAAAAACTCGGTTAAATTGATAATCTTCAAATTCTAATTAATTTTTACAATAAACAGCAAATTCAGCATTTTTCTTTGACTCCATTCATAGATATAAAAAACATATTATTTTATTTACTCCTGTCATCTTTTCGAAAAAAAACATTTGTTCTTCAATCAAATAAAAATAACCTCTTAAATTGTTGGACAGATCAGTGAAATATCAATGGGCGAATGACAGTTTGTATGGTCAATATACCTTATACCCTTAACATTTAGCTAAGTCAGGGTTTATTTTACTGTATTTTTTCATTTGTAATTTATTCTATAATTCTAATGTTTTGTGTTAAAGTTTGTTCATATTTGTTCATCTATCCAAAGTAAGACTGGAATAAATATTTCTGTTCCATCTCAGGATATATCCATTATTAACAATCGTAAATCCATCATTTTTAATAAAATAAAGAAGATATTGTTTTACATTGATAGTAAAAATCTTAATAAATTTAATTATATTGATTAACTGATAAGTTTAATAATTATGTAGATTATAATATTAAAATAAATATAAGATTAAATAATTTCTCTTTCATAAATTTGGTTTTTGTGCGAAGTTGATTTCGAATATCATTTTTCTTTGTTGTGTTTTTATTTTTGCTTCCTCCTGCAGGAAGCTTTGTGATAGTAAAAAAAAAGTTTTTGTGACAATGTGTTAGGAATGATGTTTAGCAAATTTCGAATCGAAATACACTATTTTTAGAAAATGTTCGTATGGATGTGTGTGTGTGCGTCTGTGTGTGTGTGTGTGGGTGTGTGTGTGTGTGTGTGTGTGTGTGTGTGTGTGTGTGTGTGTGTGTGTGTGTGTGTGTGTATGTCTGTTTATGCTGATATCTCATGATCTACTCGATCGATTTTAATCAGCTAGTGATCATTTTTTTAGATTTTGCTTCAACAATTGGGATCGATATTCTATTATATATTGGAACGATAAATTAATTTGGAGGAAGCTACGTGCCAATGAATTGGCAGTGGTTATTTCTTACTTAGTATGTAATTTTATGATCTGAGTTTTCTTACCCTACATGATTGTCGTGGATTCAATGACTTCAAAAACAAATCAACTATTGAAATAAACTACGACGCATTTAAATTCCATGGATTTAATAAAATATATTTGACTGTGGTTCTTTTCAATGGCTAACGAAATTCTATATTTATAAGAGGTCTTCAGATTTTCGTCCTCGATGTGTTACTGGTAGTACGCTAAACTTAATACGTGTGAACTTTTCAACTGACTCAGAGTCACGTGGCAATAAAGCGTTAGGGTAGCATTTTACGACCTCATCGGTTCTTTCTAGACTGTACAGTGATTGTCATTCTCGAAGCGCAGATCAGACTAAAAGGTGATGCTACTGTATTCTTTTTGATATATTTAAAAACAGAAAAAAATTCTTTTATACCTATACATTTTTTATATATTATTTTCTCATACATAGGAGAGTTTTCCAATTCCGGCATTCATAGAAAGTCTAGCTATAACTTTTAATCCTATGAATAAAAATAGACATCTTAAAATGAAAAACGTTTCTTGGAGTGTTCTCTATGACATAGGAACACATTTTTGTTAATTATAATACTAAAAATTAGTTATCTAACAAAGTTGTTTATTAGTCGTTCTTGAAAATTATTAGTCACTAACGGCCACCATAAGGTTTATTAGTCGTTCTTGAAAATTATTAGTCACTAACGGCCACCATAAGATTTGATAAAATTTCGAGTTTTAACATTCTTTAATCAACAGTGATAAACAACAAAATATTTTTAAAGTATACTAGAACATTTATACAATTATTTCAATGTTTTATTATTCTTAATTATATCTGGAACTTTTAACTTTTATGTTCCTCATTTATTTTCCTATATAAATAGGAATAAATAGCATATGTGAATATTTTATATCATTCTACCGTGATTTAGAATAAGTTCTGTAAGGTGAGACTATAAGACGGTTCTTGATTTTAGCTGTTTAATTAAATACAAATTTGAAACAATTGACATTTTATAGGAATCGAATTTTGTCACAATCGGTAAATTTAAGCACATTTATTATTGACATATTTTTAGAAATAAATTAAATTTTGAAAAATAAATTAAAACAGTAAAAAAAGTCATTTCTGGTAATATGAATATTTTAATCAAAATTTAAAAGTTTTAGAGTTTTTTCCATATATGTATCTAGTAATAAAAAAATTAGATTTATTTTAAATGGCATCAACATCCAAACTATACCCATATATGTAATTTATGGTCGGTACTAGTGAAGTGAATACTATTGAGCAGAAAATAGATTATTTCTTTTTGAATCATACTGACAAGGAGAGCTTCCCACCTGAAAATCACTAATTCGACTAAAATTTCATGACATTATTCTTTGGACTACAAAGAATCCCTATTTCAGGATTTGATTTATTGGTCTTCTGGGACGGTAAATATAAGTGAGAAAGGTAAATGAGTTTTTTTAAATATCTACGGAAAATTGGCGTTTTTGGTAACATAAATAACTCAATAGTTAACAGTGTCAGAATAATTACTAAACAAATTAATAGAAAGTATAAAATAGTACATTTGAATATACTATTTTTCCTAAAGAGCTGCGCCGAATTCGATTTTGCGAATCTGGATGAGTGCGCAACGTGGCACATTCCCACACCAGTGTTTAATACTACATTACGAGCTCGGGTACACCTACGCTGCCTACGCAGCACATGAGTATCGTATACTGTTTTATTGGGAATGAAAACTACCACCGCGGTAG
>JAPYZP010003381.1:4318-15970 GCA_030522985.1 Torymus sinensis | reverse complement strand
TTTTTTTTTTTTGAGTTAGTGGTCGCTCTAACTGAATGTTATTTGTAGATTTCCTCATATCTTCTTCTTTAACAATATTTAAATTTCTTTGAACAAAAATTTGTTTCAACACTGCAAGAACCCTTTTGCTACCTCCTAGAGGAAGCTTTGTAATAGTAAAAGAAAAAGTTTTTGAGAAAACGTGTTCAACGCGCTCTTCCGACGCGATGTACTATCATTATCCTGTATTTTTAGGTATCCTTGGTCACTCTAAAAAGTTTTAGTTTTGTAGGTATAATATATTTACATATTACTTATTTACCGGTTTCAAAAATTGTTATTAATGTTTGCAACAGCATCAGCACGGTAGACTGCCTTTCTATTTACGTACGATATCAAAATAACTAAATGAGAAACAATCAGCTCCGTAGGAATAATCACACAAATAGTGTCGCTGCCTCCCCAACTATGAGATAAACTTCACTTGTTTACGCGAGAGGCGACCAGACATACATAATTGATTTTTTTTTTTTGAAACGTCAAAGTTCCACGTGCAGTCGCTACCGTCGTAAATGTGATAATGACGATACGTCAAATATAAAAAGGTACATAAACGATTTTTGTCGACCTTATCTCATAGGTTATAAACTACTCATGAGAGAGGGAGTGAGAGAGAGAGAGAGAGAGAGAGAGAGAGAGAGAGAGAGAGAGAGAGGGGGGAGGCGGGAATTGGCAAATATAGAACGACTTGAAGTCGTCGAGCTACTCTAGTCAACGAACGACGAGGTGATCCAGCCATTCGCAAATTCATCCAGACTAATAAAGGTGTAGCTAAACCTTATAGGAGTGAAGTATAGTGAGGCAAGATCGCATATTATACAGATATATTTTTTATATTTATCTCTACAGTAAGTACTATTGTATCTTATAGTATATTATCTATACGAGAAATTCAACGGAAAATCTGGGAACTCTTTAGATCCTCCCAAATACGGAAAAACTCGTGAACACGGATGATCGGGCGGCGATCTCTTTAGGCGGCCATATTACGTCAAGGTTTTAGTGTAAATTTTTTGCGTTCTCTAGTGGAAATAATTTTCGTGCTGAATCGTGCATAAGTGTACTTAACTGTGTAAAACTGTTCCAAACTGTGCCCAAGTAGGTAGATTTCGGAAATTTTGCACAGATTTATTGTGGTTGGCACAGTTTGGAGTAATGTGGCACACTTTTGCACAGTTGGGCATAAGTCATTTGCAGCCGTTGAAAATAAATATAATTTAATGTTCGATACAGTTGTGCACAGCTTAGCACACTTTGGCACACTTTAGAACATTTTGGCATAGCTTAGCACAATAATTATCAGTTACTAAAAATAAAACTATAACTTTATCATTTGGCACAGTTGTACACAGTTTGACACACTTCGGTACATTTTGGAATAGTTTTTGCACAGATTAACACAATTTGGCACAGTTTAGCACACAACCTATTGTTCACGTATAAAAAAAAGAAGTAAAAAATAGAAATAATTTATTATTAACAACAATTTTGAATATTCAAGTATAGTTAAACTGAATTAGAAATAAATGTGCACACTTAACTATAGCTAAACTGAAATGATTTTCAATCATTAAAAATTCTTGAGTCTAATGACTATAACCAGTCTAAGAAAATACTTGATATTGTTAATAATAAATGATTGTTCTTATTTAAAAAATTTAACAATAATTTGTGTTAAGGTATGCTAACATTGTACCAAACTATGCACAACTGTGCTAAACTGTATCAAAGTATGTCAAAGTGTGCTAAACTGTGCCAAATAATCAAGCTACACTTGAGCAGTTTCACACAGTATGATTGGCATACTTTGGCGCAGATTGCACAGTTTCACACACTTTAGCACTCTGCAGCACAATAATATATTACGATGCGTGTGACTAAAGTAGCTCATGTTGGCACGGCGTGAGGTTAGCGCCCGAACGGAGTGAGGGAGAGCCCCTAAGTCACGAGTATCGTACAGAATTTTGTAGCACAACTTGCCCTAAAGCCGCTGTCACGCCTACCATGACCAAAGTATAGTGCTTTTTTGCACCGCGAGGTTAGCGCACGAGCGTAGCAAGATAGGCGTGACTAAAGTGCGGGCTTAGGTCACACCGTGCTATAAAAATTTTTTCCACTAGGGTTGTTAAAGAAATTTTCGGGATTCGGAATTAGTATTAAAAATTTTGGATAGATTGCTATGAATATCTAGTTATCTCGTAATAAATCATTTGAAACAGAATATAGTATTTTAATAAATGATTAGCGCAGAATGTGATTTTCGCAATAAATCAAAATAGTCCCAGTAAAAAAGGTATAGACGACGCCTGGCTAAAAGTCTGATTTCAAAAGTCTAGCTAAAGTCTCGCATGTCGGACGATCCCAGACTTTTCTCCAGATTTATTATTTTTCCTATATAAAGTCTGGGAAAATGCGCAGCTTTATGCCGGACTTTTCTCTAGACTTTACATCCGGCATAAAAAGTCTTGGAAAAAATAATTAGACTTTATGCGGAACTTTTCATCAGACAACGTACTACCTTTGGACACAAATCTGGGATAATATCTAGGCTTTACCCATGATTTTTCATCAGACTTTACTACCGATGGAAGGGAGAAAGTCTTGGAAATGCCCAGACTTTATCTAGAGCGTATCGACAGATTTGATGGATATGCTCAGATGTGGAAAGGTACTCACGTCGTAAAATTAGAGAGAAACCAAGATGCATCTTGTTGACGTCTAAAGGGCACGTTGAAACAGTACATTTGAAATGTAAACTACAGCTGCTATGAAATTAAAAACGCCTCTAGAAATGATGACATGGGAAAGTTGTGTAGAACTAAAACATTTAAAAACCAAAGAACTTGAATGGAATTGTATAGAAAAAATGTTAAATTTTATTAAATATTTTAAAAACGTTTCAAAACTCTTATCTACGGAATCTCATGTCACGTTGCCAGCTGTCGCCATTACGTTTAATGTGCTTATAGACCAGATAGAGTCTATTGTTTCGAAATGAGATCAAATCCAAACAGAAATTTAAATCATAACACACTTTTATTATTATAGATTTTCAAGCGGGACGGGACAAGAGGTTAAAACATTACAAAAAATGCAATTAGTTGTATTGCATATCATTGATCCCAGGCATAAAATAGATTGTTTTTACGCTAGATCATCAGGAATTGATCATCATTTAACAATTTGAATATTTATGTAGACATGAATATTATCTAAAAGATAGTAACGATGTGATATCTATTGAAAATAATTCACCTACCATCGAAGAATCTATAGACGATGATGTAGATTTTAAATCAATATACAAAAGGAAAAATGAATCGATAGATTTATGGCAATCATGGAACGATTAAGGGAATACCTATTATCAAGGGCCAGGAATAATGTCTGACATTAATATTTTGGAGTGATTGAATGATCATGCCAATGTATATTCACATCTGGTGATATCTGTTGATGTTGAAAGACATCAAGAATACTCTTGATGTCTCATGAAGCAGATTATTTCAGAAGGAAAATGAAAAAGAGAGAAAAGTAACTAGTTAAAAAAGAGTAGTAAGGACCTGGGACAGGATCACTACGAGAAGAGGAAGGAGGCTGAAGGTAAACGGAAAGAGAAAATCATGGAGGGAGACGATAAACGAAGGGAAAATGAAGAAAGAAGAAAGATGTTCGCTGTAAAGAAGAGTACAATAAGTAAACAGCAGAAGGACTGGCATGAGAGCAAGGAAGCTGAAGGTAAATGGAAAGAGAAAGTCACGGAGAGAGACAATAAACGAAGAGAAAATGAAGAAAGTAGGAAGGTGTTCGCAGTAAAGAAAAGTAGAATAAGTAAAGAGTAGGTGGTCTACGAAGAGATCGAGGAAGCTGAAGATGAAAGAGTAGGAGAGATCGCTGAAGGAGATGGCGAACCTATAGAAAAGGAAAAAAAGAGAAAGGTAACCGAGTTAAAAAATCGTAAAATTTCATAAAAAAATATTTGAAATATTTTATTACACAATGTTTCATTGTTTAGTATTCGACTGCATCTAGTTTTCTGCACCTAGTCTGCACCTAAATCAATAAATTTATTTCATTCATAATTGCGAAATTCCAAGATGTGCTTTAATACATAATGTTCATTTCATATAAGATTTTACTAACGCCAAGTTTCTTATTTGCTTTGATGTTCCATGTTTCACAACGCATGTTAATAATGAATTATATAAAACAATTATCAAGGGATGATAATGTTGGATATAAGGTATATTCTCATACACGGAGAGAAATTCTCTATTAAATTTTACAAGGTACCATTCTCTCAAACTGTCCACATTGACATTTTTTTTTAATTCGTAGGTTCCTTAACAAAAATCATATGTTCCTTAGAAAAATTCGTAGGTTCCCTACATCTTGTAAAATTTAATAGAGAATTTATCTCTGTGTACGTATGCGTATGTATGTATGCGCATTCGTGATGGAGTATAGAGTCCGGTTGATAAGAAGTCAAGGAGAATTGAATACATAGGTACACTTGTATGATAACAAATTTATTTAGAAGTAAGTATCAATCGAACTTATAGCCGTTGATTTATTTATGACTTTATTAATGAGTTGACGTTCTTAACAGTTTCGATGCCCGACGCAGACTGTCGTAACCGGTGCGAGAGCAGTATAATGCATCTGGTTTTCTTTGTCCATTGTCTTCTTGAGCTGGAGATAAGAAGACGATCGATGCAGCCGAATGCATAGAGGCTGAGTCACATAACTCGCGCGCATAGACATATCACAAAAGGATAGATAAGAGATAGCCTTTTCTTGAGTTCTCGTTCACAAGATCAAGACAAGGCAACATTTTTTCAAGAGTTTTCGAAAAAATACAATAATTTCCTAAAATCTTAAGAAGCACATCTTTCCTTGCACTCCTCCTCTTATATTTCCTCTACCCCTTTACCTTTAGCTTCCTCACTATCCTCATAGTCCTGTGGTTTTACTTTCTTAGCCACGATCTTCTTCTCCCCGTGTTTATTTTTCGCATCTATAGCCTCATCGTCATGCACATCGCCATGCTTGTCTATGCATTTGTTTTGATCCTGATTTTTCATATCCTAAGTGAATGTCTTTATCATCAGTACTAAAGTTTCTAAATTTTTAACTTATAAATGAATATACATAGAGAGAATTTATATTTTATATAACTATACTTATACTTATTTGATTCATTATCATCATAACTATCGCTAAAAATTAATTTTAAAAGCTTCGTCTGATTTTGTTATAACTTTCGACTTTGAAGCAGTTAATTTTTGCTTGTTAGTAGTAGGATTTCACTTCTCCAATATTAGGGTAGACGTACTAGTTTTGGCCACTGCTCCGTTTTTGGCCACATATCCATGTTCTTAAATAGATTTTTAGGTGGCCAGAACCGGTGAAAAAAGAATCCTTATAAGGTGGATAGAACCGGTAGACCTACCCTACATTAGGGAAAGACTTCATTCTTTCAGACGTCATCATTATTCCATCGCGTCTATTTCTATGAAATTTCAAAAGTCACCTACCAACGCCATTTTTTAAATTATGGAGAATGTTATACCACTTTGAGTACATTGATAATAATATAAGTCACGCTTGCTCTGAATTACTACACAAACTGGGAAAAACAAATTTCACAAATTTAAAAATGGTTGTACACGTTATGTACAGAAAAAGTTAAAAAAAAAAGTAAAAATAAATCATCTGTAAAGTCGAATTTGTTTCTATTTAGCATTATTATTACTTGCTTAGGCAAATTATAATCGATTTTAACGTTCAAATTTAAATTTTTTATTGGAAAACTATATTATTTCAATTATAAAAAAACTAAAATTCCGAATACTTACAGTGTTTTTCTT
The DNA here is from genome assembly GCA_030522985.1 of Torymus sinensis. NCBI lineage: Eukaryota > Metazoa > Arthropoda > Insecta > Hymenoptera > Torymidae > Torymus > Torymus sinensis. Next base: position 10,061 of record JAPYZP010003381.1, on the reverse strand, counting down.
TAGAAAAAAAAAAACGCAAAATATTTTCATTAAACTTTTGACCGTAATATATCGTCCAACAAGTTCGCCACAGAATCGTTCTCATTTACGACGTTTCAGTTGTATGAGATTTCACGTCGGATTGCTTAAATAAGTTGTTATTCCCATTTTTTTTCTGTATCAAAAGTAAAAATTATTAAATTAATTTACGAGATTCATATCGCTTTTTCAGTCAACCTGGAGAATCTTTCAAAACATATGCCGCAAGCTTATCGCGAATAACTAGTAATTTACTCTACAGTTTATTACTGTAAGAACAATGACAAGTTACCTCTTACTAATTTTATTAAGCTTGGTTGTTCTTCATGTTATGCTGCGGTATAACAAATGGGCTAGAGCAATTAATAAGATACCGGGACCAACGCCTCTTCCACTTTTAGGAAATATGCTACAACTAAATGTTTCACTAGGTAATTAAGAGAAACGTATATGGCATTTTTGCGCTCTATTCATTTAAAAATGAACAAAAATAATTTGATTCAATATGTAAATCTCGATTGTGGTTAATTTCGATATCCATTATATAAATTAATTATTTTCTAATGAATGATTCATTTAAATATTATGCAATAGAGTACATTACAAGTGTTATATTTCAATGTTATTGATACAAAATAGTACATTACGATACATGTGCCTTAAGTAGCCCATTATTGCACGGCGTGATGTTAGGGCCTGAGCGCAGCGAGTAATGGGCCGTGTAATGGGCTACTCAAGACACTAGTATCGTACAATATTTTGTAGCACAGTCTAACCTAAGCCCGCTTTCATGCCTATCCGTGCGCTAAACAGTCCATTTTTGCACGGTGAGGTTAGCGATAAACACCGTGCAATAATCGACTACTTAGCGCGCGAATAGGCGTGACTTAAGTGCGGGCTCAGGTCACACTGTGCTATAAAAATAAATAATTGCATACAGTTATATTCCTTTCCTAAAAATATTAGTACTATAGAAGAGGATGCCTAATGGTGTACACAAAATATGACCTTCACAAAGAACGTACAAGCTGTATATATGGAACGAATATATATAGAACGTAACACATATTCTCTTCCTGCCTCCCATATATCCCTCCCCTATACATCAAGTCAATTTTCTAATTTATATACAAATCATATGATGGTATATCTCAAAATAATCAAACAAGTTTTTATGTAAATAAATTATTTTGTCATTGTTTGTAAATTTAATAAACATTTTACATTGAATTTTCCTATAGACGAATTTTGAAGTAAGAATGTTAATTTTTTAAATTCATAATGAATATAAAGAATGAGTAAATGAAGTTTGAGCGAGCCAGGTGCCAATCAATTGGTAACGGATTCGGATTAAGGAAAATTAGATTTAGATCTGAAGAGCATTCAACAGTATTAAACATTATACTTATACTTACATACCAATTATAATATTTTATATTACTTTTTTAGAAAAGTTATGGTTATTGACTCGTCAATCTGCGAAAGAATATTACCCAACTTTTAAAATATGGTTCACATCTGGTGTACTAGTTTTTATTCAACATCCTGATGATATTAAAGTAATAAGTAGCTTATAATAGAATTAAATAAATTGTTTCATTAACGTATTAATTTAGTCAATATTTATATGTAGGCTCTTCTTTTGTGTAAAAAAAATATAAACAAGTCCTCTATTTACGATAATGTTTTAATGAGTATAGGAGATGGTCTCATTGTAAATAGTGGTAAGTAAAGCGTAAATAGCTACTTCAAATTATTTTAAATTCAAAATAAATACTTTTCCTGTATAGGTGAGAAATGGTACCAAAGACGAAGAATTGTGAACTCAGCTTTCGCTCCTATTTTATTAAAAAGTCATTTAGAAATATCCAATAAGTATGCAAAAAGTTTAATAATGCACGTTAAATCGAAGGGAGACGAGAGTATCCAGAATCTTATACCATTATGCGCAAAAATCGGATTAGAAATTATATGTGGTAATACTACAAATATTTAAGTTTATAATGTTTTATTTTAGTTTTTATATGTGTTATAATGGAACAAGATATTTACAATACGTTTAAACAGAATCAGCAATGGGCGTCGATGTGAGTGAAACGGTATCTGCCGGAGAAAAATACAGACATGCATTGGAAATTCTTTCTGATATGGCTCTATACAGGTATTAATAAATAAATTTGCGATAATATATACGTGGCTAAATGCTCAAAGGATTAATAATATTCATATGAATACAGGACAGTTCGCCCATACATTAAAAATTGGATGATCAATTGGTTACCATTAGGACGGAAGCTATGTCACGCTATTGAAGACATTCGTACTTTTAGAAATAAGGTCGGTGTTTATACTTATGAATACTATTTTCTTGCACATAATGAAACTATACATAATATACTAATACAAATTTAAATATATACCATTGAAATCGGACGATATTCCGTAAGGTTTCTCAAATTTGTATTGCGATACAGTGCCATGGGTGTCAATCTAATATGAAATAAAGTGAAGTTCTTGATAGAAATTCGCTTCCCAACATGTGGATCGCTGAGTGAAAGACAGGCGCTCGAAGGAAAAATGCGCGATTAACTTTGTCAGATTCGATCATGACCGGCGGAGAAGTTTTCCCTTCGAGGAGGCGATATCCGGTGGAGAACGGGTTAATAGATGAACGATGAGTTAATAGATCAATGATTAACAATAAGCCTATCGCTTTGGAGACCTAAAACTTTCAAGTAAAGTTCGGGTTTCAGAGTTTATACGTAGGTTGATGTAGTCCTTATTCATTACTTTATTTTTTACGGGGACAAAATAGTATGTTGTGTGCCAAGATCGTGAAGTAGGCTGTTTTAATACCACTTGTTTACTTTTTTTGCTGTCAGACGAGGTCAAAAAGCCCACTCAACCCCTGGATCACACCATAATGTGACGCATGTACTCTTTTTCGCGTTTTTTTTTTTTCATGTAAAGCATACCATGCTGATTGGAGTATTTTTATTTTTATTTAGTCAATATGTTGATACAATAAAATTTATTTTTGACGGTAGAATTTAAATAATTACAATATATTTTGTAACTATTATAGATGATTTTAAAAAAAATTTCCGAACATTTTTTAGCGGGCAACGAAAGTTGAAAACGCCTATTACTCCAGTAGCGGGCGTTAAAATTGGTCACTCAATTCTCGCTTTATAGCGGTATCTATTAAAAATAACAAATGTGTAAATATAATTTCACTACGTGGCGGTATTCCACTGTTTAAAAAATGATAGCCGGATGCTGTAAAGCATTTAAAGATTGATTTCGATTGGTCAGGAAGAAATAGATGCGAAAATTCGCTACATTTGAATTTTTTAAATTGAATTTTATTCTTATCTGATTAAAACTAAATAATTAAATGAAATTAGAATAAAAAGATTAATTTCTTCATGCTCTGAAAAATTATCTGATTATCCTATCATTTAAACTAATTAAAATGAAATTTATAATGAAAAATTATATATGAATAACCTCAAAAACAAAATAGTATACGCGCGCAGCGCGTTTGGATTCTGTTTGTACTGTAAACCTTATAATGTGATTCTTGTCAAAATCAAAATTTATGTGGCCAATTCCTGACGTATTTGAGTTTTTGGTACGTATGTCCTGCGAGGCGTCTTCTTGCAGATCAGGCTTATACAGTTCAAATGCTTAATAGAATGGAGGAGCTTCGTAGTGAAAACTATTATATGTGCGCATCATTTCCTTTGCATAGGATCGATCGTGTTGTTTCGTCGCATTAAATGCCCTGGTTCACCATCGCTGTACGCCGAAAAACATTTGCGTACTTCCAAAAGTATAGTAGTTCACTAAGAAAATAATTTGGTTGACTTAATTAAACCTGTATTTAAATACGGACAATTCAATAATTTCGATTCAATCCAATATTTTTGTTACAATAAAATTATTCGATGGCATGTATTCAAATATACGTTTAATTGAGTAAATCAAAATTTTTCTCTGTGTAGAATAATATCTTACAAAATTCGTTTAGTATTGAGACACACGGAAAAAAATAATTAGTTAATTCTACATTTCCTACAGTTGATTTAACTTTAAAGTGAGAAGTTCGTTTTACTTTCAAAAAAATCGGTAAAATTTCTATTCTGGAATATAAAATCTCCATTCATAAAAAGTGGAATCTCCATTCTTGAAAAGTAGAATTTCCAGTTTGAAGTGCAGAATCTTCATTTTTGAAAAATAAGATTTTCCATTTTTGGAAAAATGGCATTATTACTTTACTCATACAAATAATTTTATTATTTATTGTTTCTGTCCATTTTTCCATATATTTCTTATTAGAAACGTACTTAAGAAAAACTTAAGCAGTTGTAATTTACAAATGCCAATATTTATTGTAGGTGATAGAAGGACGTCAAAAACATCTTGGACAAACTGAAACTTTTATGAATAAAAATATGGCCAATAGTGATCAAGTTGATGATGCCTGTTATGGTAGCATATTACATGTATATATTACATACAGAATTTGTAGCTTTTATGTAAGTGAATCCTTTTTGTAGGTGGCAAGCGCAAACAACTTTTGCTCGATATTCTTTTATCAGCAGAGAAAGAAGGTGTGATAGATAGTGAAGGTGTTGGTGAGGAAGTTGATCACATAATAGCTGCAGTTAGTATAATACATAATAATATATAAATAAAATAATTAAATTAAAACAAAATTAATTATATTATAGGGATTTGACACAACTTCATTAGCTCTTTGCTACACCTTAATGTTACTAGCTGAAAACAAAGAAGCACAAGTAAGTTTATCAATTATACATAGCTTCGTAAGGTCAACAACTTTTCCGATATTCTTTTTGCGATTAATTTATCTACTTTTTTGATTATTTGAGGATTTAGCAAGAGCCGAAGTAATCAAAGTTTTAGATCAAAGTAATGGTAATATATCACCTAGCGAAATTCAAAAGTTTGACTATTTAGATCGCTGTTTTAAAGAATCATTACGTCTGTTTCCGGTAGTACCTCACATCGGACGTTGTCTCACTGAGGATTTACAATTAGGTAAGTAAAACTGGCAGAATATAATAACATTTAGGAAGGAGAATTATTATGGTCCAATGCTTCTACAATGCCGTATAAAATTGAAGTAAATCATTCCATCTTGTTCGAAACACTCGTACATTCCTTTATATAGCAAAATGGTGCATTTCCATCATCACTTATTTGACAAAGATAATTGACTTGTTCATAATAAACGATTCATACTTTTATTTAATCTGTGGAAAAACCAATATTTGAAGCACTGCTAAGCTTCTCTAACTGAATGTATAAGTCTGTGAAACTTACTACTATAATATACGAATAGAAATTACTTAACAATCCACAAAAAAAACAATTAGTATGGGCTGCTTGTGAGTTATCTTTCCTCCTTTTTAAACTTCTAGTCTTAATAGAAATAGTGATTTTTTTTATTTAGGATACAGAAAATGACATGCCTAACAAAACTTTGAAAGTAAACTTCCAATCTAAGTAATTCTCGGTTTGAGTATGCTGACTTGTAAGCATTGACATATCAACCAAATTTCTATGGACCTCCTTGTTGGTATATATCTAATACTCTTGTATTCAAATAAGCTCTTCTATTTATTATTTATTACAAAAACTTTTATTTTTATATTGAAAGAAAAGTATATTATGCACCAAGAGAGTAAAGTAGGCT
>JAPYZP010003380.1:390-14852 GCA_030522985.1 Torymus sinensis | reverse complement strand
TATCGAAAAATGGTAATGGAACTTGTTTCTTAGAATTTCGCGCTCTATACGAAGATCTTGTGTAAGACATACATTTTCAGAACAAGTTGTATACTCTCGAACCGAATAATAACACTGTAGCGAGAGAACGAACCGTATGTAAGCGCTCATGATCCCTGCATGCTGCTCTAAATGTTTTCCAGTCCTTTTTCTCCTCCCGTATCGCTCTTCGACACGCGCGTGTCTCTCCGCGTCAGCGTAATTTTCGCAACGAACTCTCCCCTGTACACAACACACTGTCCTCTCTCTCTCTCTCTCCGCGCGGGACCGGAAGCCGCACACCTGCCGCCGCCTCCATTATCCTTCGACGCCGCGCGCTTCTCTCGCTCTGCTGTATATACTGTATATACACACACATATACACCAATCTCGCATGAAATTGCGAAAAATCGGGCGAGTTCATTCTCTCATTCTACTCTGCCATGCTCCGAAATAGAAGAAAAAAAAACCCCCCGTGTAGGTAGGTATAATACACGCGTTCGCGCGAGCGAGCGGTATATACGCGGCCGCAGTGTCAAGAGAGCCGAGCGCGCGCGCGAACAGGTTGCTACTTGCTCAGAAGCGTGACTAGTCGATCGGGCGCCCGCGCCTAGCGACCATCATCAGAGCTCTCTCCGAGACCCCAATTTCACGATGCCGATTTCGCGCGCGCATGTTCAGGTGGTTGCCTTCTCTCGCTTCTTCTTTTTTCGTTTTTAAGAGAGCGAGGTGACTGAAGGTCGCGGATGAGAGAACAAAGCGCGGATATGCGCGCGCGATGACGAGAAGAGAGCGTACATAACGTGTATAGGTGTATATATATGCAAAGTTTCGTATATCGTTTTGGGACGCCGGGAAGTGTCGCGCGTTCCGGCGGTTATATATATACAGCGTCGTTTGCTCCGAGATGAGGGATCGGAGCGTGCCTATACAATGTTTACGATTCTTCTGCACCGGAATGTGTCTTCTATATAGGCTTGATTACGCGACGCGGCTGTAACCTTATATCGGAAAACGTTCTACGTATTGACCGACGGATGACGTCATTGTATTTTGCTCTCGCGTCTCTGTAATATACTTATATATAGACGCGCAAGATGAAAAACACGATAAAGTACTATAACTACACATTTGGACTCGGGCGCGCGCGGGCGATTGTTTTTCCCGAGAAGTCGCTCGTTAATTTAAAAAAAAAAGAAAAACAAGAAGTGTGCACAATCGAGCATTTATTTACCTCCTCACCTCTAACCAATCTCGCGCCCGCGCGCGGCCAGGGGCGCTTACTTATAGATAAATCATGAATTCGAAATCGCTCGAGCGCGTCACGCCAATATCGATTTCAGAGAAAGAGAGAGAGAGAGAGAGACTCGCGGTGCTCTTTCGGTGTTATAGCCTCCCCCGCGCGCGAACGCGAACGCGACTCCTCGTCTTTTACGTAATTCCCTATACATCCGTTTGTGTTTTGGGATACGCGAGGAGAAACGGCGCGAGTTGAATTATTAACCGTCGAAACCGCCGCGTGTATATGAGGAAATCCACAATTTGTCCACACTTGGAGGATAAGTGAAAAACTTGTGAACGTTAGAAAACGGTCTTGTGACACACGGTTTTAAAAAATATTGAGAAATGGAAGTAAAGTAGTGACTAGTGGTTAACCAATAGCAAGCTATTGAAGTGGCCGACACATATTCTACAAAAAGGTGATTAAAGTAGAAGAAAAAAGCTTTAATTTAAGCTAAAGATCGTTAAAATCGATCGATTCTGTGCAAAGTTAGGTGCATTTGAAAATCGCAAAAAATTACCAAAATTTTAAGAATTACGTGGATTCTGAAAAAATCGCTCATTTTTGGTCATTTTTCGCAATCTTTAAATGCACGTAACTTCCGACGGAATCGATCGATTTTAACGATCTTTAGCTTAAATTAAAGCATTTTTCTTCTACTTTAATCACCATTTTGTAGAATATTTGTTGATCACTTCAATAGCTTGCTATTGGTTAATCGTCAGTCACTACTTCATCCATTTCTAAATATTTTTTAAAACCGTGTCACGAGACAGTTTTCTAATGTTCACAAGTTTTTTCGTGTATCTTATAGCGTAAAGAACGATAAAAATTTTAATATTCTGAACCCCTTAACGTGGACAAAATTGTGGATTTCCTGATATACATGTACTACGTAATCCGCCTATATAAACTACCGAACATTACATATTCTTTTTTTTCTATACTTCGGCACGCGGGCGCGTAGTATCGGAGGCTAGCCTGATAGGCGGCCAATCACGTCGCCGCGCCGGTACACCGGAGCATAATCCGCGCGCGCGAGAACGCGAGAAAATCGCGCAGGAGAGAAGTGTAAGTATACTTATAACGCACAGGCGCGATAAGCTATCGTGTGCCTCGCTGCTTGTGTTCCGCGCTGTATCGTCGCGCGCATCGCTCGGATTTTTCACTGAAAAGGTCGACGAGATAAAGCCATCGTCTTAGTACTCTACGCGCGCGTCTGTGTGTGTGTGTGTATAAATGACGAGGTCACGGAAGAAACTCGAGCGGAGGCGCGGGCGATGCCGTTAGATTTTGATAATTCGGCGTTTGACCTTTGTGTACAAGTAAGTACGCGTAGCGCGCTCGACGCGGGCGCTTTTGTTCGCTCGCATTAAGTATATATACAGGTACGACATTGTGTACGTATATATAGATGAAGTGTAAACGGCGCGCGAAAAAGAAACGCGTGTCGTGGTGCGTATACTTATATGTATATACCTACACTCACGGGCCCGGCGATTGACGCCTACCTGTAGGTCGTGAGCCGAATTTCGCGAACGGAGAAAGATGGAGAGAGAGAGAGAGGGAGAAAGAGAGAGGCTGTTACGAGAATAAGCGTATATAATTATGAGACAGTCTGCAGTGTGTCCGTGATGAACGAGACGAAGTTTTCATTTAGGTGCCGGGTGCTATGCTAGTAATAGTTTCAACAGGTAAATTGACAGAGAGCTTGGACAGTGTAAACAGCTAGAGATTTAGAGCTATCAATCCTGCAAGAGTTTCTCTGGTTATCATTTCAGAAACAAAGAGAGAAAGAGAGGGAGAGAGAGAAGAGTTATTGTTCACAGTGGCTGAGGTTTCACAAAATTATTCATCATAAGTTTTAGGTATAAAATTGAAGTTGATGGCCGGAGTGGCCTTCTTTTTCAAATAAAATTTATTGTCACAGCAGAATACGGAGCACCTTCAGGGTTTGAAAAATTGCCTGGTTTTAGTGGTTGGTGTGCGCCACCACCACAGCTTCAGCCAACTCTTCATTTCAGAGAGTTAATAGGACAAACAAATTACAAGGAAACTTGAACTATAAATAAAGCAAAACACAGTATGAAGTAGAAGAAGCTTGTTTAATTGCATGAAATTTTTCAGTGCAATTTTCATATCTACATCACGCATGATGCCAGAACTGAAAATCAAATTAATTAAATACAGGATATAAAAGCTTATCACGCTGCACTTTTTGTTTAAAGATAATTATGAAACTAACAGAGACAGAGGTTATGCGGTCATGTCTTGAAAAATCCTGAGCACAGCCAATCAGAGCAAAACTTCTTGTTGTTTTCCAAGAGAAGTTGAAGCTCCAATTAATAATGATAAAGTCAATTTCAAGACTTGAAAGCATCCTCGATCATGTGACATAAGTAAAAGTGAGACTTACCAAGTCGAAGCTCCCCAAAGTTACCACAGCCAATTTTCTTTCCAACACGGAAATTAGGACCAACCATGAGTAGATTCGACGTGGAGGTGACACTGTGTCGAGAGGTATGCATGTTGGGCCTGGCAGCGTTGGCACTAGTCCGCGAGGCTCTCTTGGCAGCATCCTGATCACGCTCCCTGTCTCTGTCCCTGTCACCCTGCAGGTCCCTGTCAGCCCTCTGGCGATTCTCTCTGCTCTCTCTCTTCTGCATGATGGCTAGGAGGAGCTCTGCTCTCAGGAGCCGGGAGCCGGATTGTCCTGGTTAAACTGTCCTGGAGTGCACCCCTCTGGCTCTGGACTGTCAGTGTGGCTGGCGGGCAGCAGGCAGCCCCATAGCCCCCATCGACAGCAGCTCTCTGATCTGCAGGACACACAGAGAGACAAGAAGGCTAGAGAGCACACTCCTGAAGAGGATGATTAATATTTTTACTCGCGAGCACACATCACACACTCTATTGATAACCACAGCGCTGAGACAGACAAAAACCGGGGCTCAAGTCTGCTGCTGGCTGCTTGTCGTTCAAATTCACTATCAACAGCCGCCCCGCGACAATACTCATGATGTTTACACGCGGTTATAACTCACTCTCTCACACGCCGTCCGGCGTACAGGGGGAGCACGAGAAAGAGCGGGCGGCCGACAGACAGACAACACACACGACGAGCTACTGCTGCTGCTGCTATCTCGCGTCGCAGCGTAGGAGAAGACGTTGACGAGTATGGAAAGGACGTAGACAACAGCAGCAATTATGACGGGAGGGAGAGGAACCGGAGCAGCAAAAACGCTGCACGAAACAATATTATACGGAGGCACACGTACACCGGAGCACGAGTGTATTATCGACTATACGCGAGCGGGCGCGCGCGCGTGTGCGTATATATGTGTATGCGTGTACACACCGATATATAGATATATATATAATTTTTATATACAGTCAAGCGCAGCGGGCACACTGATGAACGCGGGGAAAACGAGCGAAAGAGCGAACGCGAGAGCGTTAGAACGAGAAAGATGTATACACACACATACACACAGGCACGGGAAGAGAGGCTATAGGTGTATAGCAGTTATAACTTTAGCTCGTCGTGTATATATATATAAGTATATGTGAATACTCGCAAAGGCACACTCGCGCACACACCAACAGAGCAGCACGCACACTCACTGGATGGAGACGACGACACGGTCTTTCTCTCTCTTTCTCTCTCCGCTCCTCTAGGTCAATGGCTCGCTGCTGCTGCTGCTACTACTGCCGCTGACGATGGCCGGCCGGCCGCGGACAATGATGACGGTCGTCGTCGTCGTCGTCGTCGTGGTGTCTCGGCGACGACGACTGCCGCTGTTGGGGCGGCGGTCACTCGCTGCTGCACGGCTGCCTAGTCGACCTCGCCGCGAGGAAACCTCCATTACGACTCATCGTCGCTACGGAGCCGGTGCTGCTGCTGCGAAGCGCTGCTGCTCCTCCCCGTCGTCGTCTTTTTCTTCGTTTCTTTATACACTGGCCGCTGCCCTCGCGGATCACACACAACACAGAGAGAGAGATGAGAGAGAGAGCTGATGCGCGCGGCGGCTACGTGTCTTGCTCTCTTTCTCTCTCTTCCTTCTTTCCTTCCTCTCTCTCTCTCTCTCTTCTTTCTTCGCGCGTGTCGCCTCGAAGTAGAAACTGCACTCGCGTGCGCACGGGTGAGACACACACACACACAGACACACGCGCGCGGGCGCGAACGAGTATAGCACCGCGCTACTCTCCCGTGTAGCGCGTGAATTGAGGTTAAGTTTTTTTTTTCGGAGCGCGCAGCCCGCGGACGGAGAGGACTCCTCCTCGCGAGCGAGCGAGCGAGCGAGCAAGAGAGAGATAATCGATCTGTCTCGCCTCTCGGTGTGGCGACGACGGCCGCGCGCACCTCTGATGGCCCGACTGACGACTTTACGTCGGCTCTCGCGCTCCTCCTGCTGCTGCTGCTGCTGACGGCTCGCTGCTCGCTCTCCGTTGAGACACTCAAGAGCGCGCGCGCGACGACACGGCGGCTGCCGATCGCAACTAGGCGACTGGCGACGACGGCTGCTTTTACTACTATACTCTTCGGAGTCGTCGTCGCGCGCGACGGAGCAGCAGTGCGATGCGCCGAGAGCGATTACGAATCGTTGCTCTCCTCCTCGCTCCCTCTCTCGCGCGAGAGAAAGAGAGTGTATATGGCTCTCCGATGATGACTTATCCTATACACAGCAGCTCCCCGCACTCACACACACACACATACACACTCCGATATATCTGTCTTGTTCCTTGTGATGGGAAGAAAGGCGGGCGGCGCGTAGTATTGCACTTGATATAATCGCGCGCTTGGCTCCCTCTCGTATGCCTTTGTGTGGCGATGCTGATGAGGATGATCTGCTGCAGCGACGGTGTTGTGCGATGCGCTCGTCTCGCACGCGGGCGCGCGTGCCGAGAGGAAACGACGCGACTTTTTGCTGGGATGCGCGCGCGATGCACACACTGCCACACCACCGCGCTGATCGCGTCCGCGCGCGCGGGCAAAAAGTCGCGAGCAGCCTGCTACCGAGGATATGACACACACGCTACCTACTCTCTCTTCTCTCCTACACACACGGACGTGTGTATAGGTATTGTAGATGCACTGTTAGCAGGCGCGCGCACTACCTATACACAGACACGCGCCCGCGCGCGATCACTGACGACGGGAGAGGCAACACTGCACCACAGTAATGTACCGTGTCCCTATCTCTCTCACTCGCTCAGATCTTGCCGCCACCGCCGTCGTCAGGGCGCGGTTAGACACTATACTGCTGCTGCTGCTATACTTATAACGGTCTCGCGCTATCACGAGCAGCCTCCTGCGGGCCGCCCCGTCCTCGTCGACGACGTCTCCGTACAGGAAAAAGTCGCGCTCGCGCGCCCACGCTCGACCATTGGGGTGACGACGATGCAAGAGAGGACGAGGAGGAGAGCGAGAGAGAGAGAGAGTCAGAGTAGCTTACCTACTGCCCGCCACCACCGCACCGTCGCGGTGTGTTGTGTATGTAGGTACTTTGCCGTCGTCGTCGTCGTCGTCGCGAGGCGGATTTCACGTATATAAAACACGCACCTCTATGACACCGCCGCAGGTCTGCCAACAAACGGTGTTATAAATTGTAATGCACTTTGCGCTTTTTTTTCGAATTGACGAGTAAGTACCTATAGGAGAGCTGTGGGTTATACTTAGGCTTAAAGATGGATGGATTTACGGCCGATCACGACTGTATGGCATTTTTGTTGGTATACTGTACCTCGCTGGTTGAGGGGTTAGGACGAGGTGTTTCTACTTGGAATTTCATTCACCGAATTCGGCTGTTTGTTTGGCTTTGGCCGTTTCCCGTTTGGCGCCTGTTATCAGGTGGATAAGCCGCCGCCGCTGGTCACTAGAGGGGGGCAGGGTGTGTGTGTGGGGGGGGGGGGGGGTGCAGCTGGCAACTGCTCGACTGAAAAACTACAACGACGATCTACTTTATCGACACAACAGTACTTATCTTCTCTGGCTTTTTGCAATGGCAGTATTTTTAATTTGTATCCTTTTGTTCTCTGCTTATAAGTATTATCTGCGTTGATTTGCGATAAGGAGACAGGACTTATCGAGCGTAGTTAGGTATTACACTAGTGGAGGCATTTCAATACTGAGTATTTTATTTTTTTATTTGATTAAAAACAAAATTCTTTTACGATTTCATTACTCACGCGAAATACTTTTAGATGTATTCGCGTTTAATAAAAAGGTAACATAAAACGTATTACTTATTGCAAAGAATGGTTAAGAAATGTTTCTGAAATAGCTCAAAAATCATACTAATATATCATATGAAAAAAAAACCGTTGGAAATGGTTTAAAAATAGTCGTGGTATACTTACAACGTATAACGCACTATACATTGGACAGTATAAACTCATAACACGTATAGTTACTTAAGTACCTGTTTTCAAAAATAAAACGCACAAGTAGTCCCATCTCACCATCAAGCGAAATTGAACTTACCGGCGTCGCGTTGACCCTTGAAGTTAGTCGATCCTGATGGATGGCGCGCGTTGCGGGGTTGCTCGATCCCTTTTGCTGGCCGCTTGCTTAGCGATGCGCGCAGGAGCAGTAGGTAGATGAAGCCGCCGAGTTTGTCATCATGATTGATACCCCTGATCGTATCCACATGCCGTTAAGTTCAACTCTTCCGTTCAAACAATAACAAACATAAAGAGACTGTTCTCTTTTGTTCTGGAGCTCGCTATATTGCCAGTGAAGTATTAATGCTGCTTACACGCTCGGAGCTGATCTGCGTGTTCTTCAAATACCATGCAAAATGACATATATGGATCGTACGATGAAGTTGAACCTCGACAAATGCCGAGACCGGCGGCTAAGTTTGACGTAATTATTTTGTATTTCGTTTTTATAAATTAAGTTGTCGATCGTATGATCGTATTTTGTTGCGGTAGGCATTAGAGTAATTTTATAAAGTAGTTTTATTATTTTTAGTCAAGACCAGCCCCGATTGTCCCTGAGGTGTCTTTGATAATGGAGAAATCCAAGCAATCAAATAAAATGGATGATACTTTGTCTAATTCGATACCAGAATTGAGAACTACTATTCCACGAAATTCAACGTTCAAAGGAAATGAATCTTATGCGGCATGGAAGGAAAAGCAATATCCTCAACAACCAATTAGGGCTCAATCATCATCACCCAGTCGTCTTCATCAAATCTATTCTTCAAGTCGAAGTACTAGTAACCTACAGGATGCTGATTACTATCGACGATCTGGAAAAACTGATAGTCCAGTTGCTAATAATCATGATTATGGTTATAGAAACCAAAGTCCAGGAAGAGAATCTCCAAGATATAATAATATAAGACGATCTGGACCTGTTGAAAATCCAAACAAATATACTTTAAGTCATGCAAGAAGCACTGATGAAATCGACCATCACGTAGGTAACAATTATAATTATGCACCAATAACTCATAAGAGAGAGGAAAGTCCTGATTATAGAAGGAGACCTGATCATGGCCATGTCGTAGAAAGTTATGACCCTAGACAAAAACCAAGAATTCACAGATCTTCCTCATGTTCAAATGCAGATGCTTATGCTCACAGATCTGTACAGATAGAGCATGATTATTTGCCAAAACATTCTAAATCATTTCAACCACCTCATTATAGTCCAGAGCATGTTCCAAGACATTCTAGATCACTGCCAACAGCTCATTATAGTCCAGAGCACCCTCATTCTCATTCCTACAGTTATGCATGTTGTGGAACCAGTCACAATAATTCTAATACTGAATCAGAGACAGTCAAGAATTTATTACTAATTATTACTAGCCAAAATGAACAGATTAAAAGTTTACAGAAGCAAGTAGAACGTTTATTAAAATTGCATGAGCAAAGTTTGAGAGACAGAAACCAATGTACTTGTCAACCAAATGGAGTTATTTATCAAAATGCACATATGTATGACCAATCTAGAACTTCCAATTTACCCATTGCTCATAATAATATGGGGAAAGAAAATGAAAAAAATTATACTGATTTAAAATATTCAGAAGATAAATCGAAGCCAACAATTTTAGAACAAAAGGTTTCCATAGGTGTTATGACTAGTTTTGAACTTAAAGTTCAAAATAATCCATCTCTAGATGCTAGAGCATTGGAAAATGAGTACAAACAAAAAAGTAATCAAGACAAAGTATTACAAAATTTGCCAACTTCAAACATCATTAAAAATCTAGTTAATGATACTGGAGAAATGATAAGAAAGAAACCTTTTAATCCTACAGCTCTTGAAAATATAAGTGAAGGTTCAGAAAGTCACCTTTCGTCACTGCGTCAAAGCCATTTAGGTAATGATTCTACAAGGCAATCAGTAGAAGCACAAGATGCTGTAGATGTACAAAATACAAATTTCTATAGACAGAATTATCAAGAAAATGATAGTAGACAAAAACGTCGAGAACCTAAAAAACAGAAAAATGGATCTGATGACAAAAATAATAAACGTACAACTAATTTAGATTATGAAAGGCAAGATGCCAGGTATGAGAGAACAAGAAATGAAATGCAAGAAAGAGCAATGAAACAATATGAGTTTAACTTTCAAGAGTATGATAATCTACGACCTTCCCCACATGGAAACATAGAAGAGAAAAAGTCTGAAGAGTATCATAATGAGCCATTACTAACTGGTATTATTAAGATGAAAAATCCTAAGGCTGATAACTTTGCTGACGAATGTTTAAGTTTAAGCGGTAGTGACTTAGATGTAGAAGACCCAAGTCCTCCAAGTCCTGAACCAAGCATACATTTAGATATGCAGGAATATTCTAGTGAAGGAGGTAGTTTGCCACCTCAACGAGGCAAAGTTGGATGGACATTGTATAATAATGTACTTGATCAAGTAAATCAAATTCTTCAAAATTCAAATACAAATGATGATGATGAAGATAGAGAATCTCCAGATGATGTTAGAAGGAATAAGAAAAAAGAATATGAAAACAATGTTATAATGGACACTGTAAAAGCAGCTACTTTGGAACAATTGACTAAACTTGGAATTAGCTTTTCAGAAAATGTTGACCAGGGAGAACCTAATTATAATAAAAAGTAATGTTTTTGTATATGTTATAATTTATGAGTTTTTTAATTCCCAAAGTTCCATTTGGAATTTCTAAAGGTTACTATGTTGTAGTATTGAGAATATTAATATTTTTATCTGTATTTTTATTCAAATACTTGAATAAAGTGTATTTTTTTTAAATATAACTTGTAAAAATTTCAATTTGGGAATTGATAATTGAAAATAATGTTATTTATAATCACATAAAAAATTTTCCTTCAATTTATAGAGTAATGTTTGATACATCTTACTATGCAAGACAAGGCCCTGAAGCTCATTTGGCTGCTACAAGTGGCAGCATTGAAACTAATACAAGTATACATATGAAAGCTTTGGCTATGAAATACCTGAATGATGACCAATTAGCAGATATGGCAATGCAGAAAACGCGACCTAATGCCTTCAAACAACCACCTAGTAATACAAATATGTCTTTTGCCACAATGCATTATTTGCAACGGTATCACTTACTACCTGGTAACAATTCTAGTCCTATGAAAGGTATTCCATTTTTTATTTATCTTTTTTAAATACAATGTTATTTAAAATCCTAAGATCAGTGCATAAGCATATGCATAAAATTTGAATCAATTTTATTTTCCAGTAACAGAAGTTAGAGAAGATTACAGAGCTGCTGGTCCAATGGTGAATGAAAGACTTGCTATGAGGACTGCAGAAAGGCGAGAACCGAGTCCTCACCGATATCAACCTTTTACAGGGACTTCTAAAGTCAGTTATCCAAGTAAAATTTTAGACATATCAACTTTAAAACAGCAACCTAAACTTTTGTAAAATATAGTTTTAAGATTGAGATAATATTTATAAATATTGTATCTATATACTTTTTAATTTTGTTGATAGTATTTTATTGTAACTATTTTATACTTTTATATGTGATGTATAATTATGAATTTATATAAAAGATATATTAAATATTGTGCATAATTTATTACCAATCAATGCTCTATATATTATTTTCATTGCATTTCTTTGACCTTTTTATTTTCATAGAAGTTACTAAAGTATTTTAAATTAATTAACATTCCTTGGCACTTCAAATTAAAATATTAACATATTAAAATTAATATTTTTTCATGCCTAATACGATAAAAAAACATGCGTCATATTCGTTTTACATTAATTTAATTTATTGTTCTTTAATAGATACATACACAGGTCAGTAATTCCTACACAAGTAACAATAATACATTTATATTTTTCATATACACTATATATTATATTTGTGTACGCGCCCGCACATACACCCGTATAGTTTATATATATACGTATATACGCGCGCGCCTACACACGCACACATACTCATTCAAAACAAAGCGTCTGTGTAATTGTTGTTCGGCACGCGCTTCATGTGACTTCTCATGAGGCATGCGTGTAATATCTTAGTAGCGTATATTATATATAATATATGCGAAAGTTGACAAAATGAAAAATCTCTATAACATAATACGGTGTATACATATATTATATAATAATGTTTAAATAAATTACATTTAACTGTAACAAATATTTAAAATAAATATCTTAAATTATAGGCAGATTCGTCGTCGTCGTCGTCGTCATTTTTTTTTAATACATATATACGCGTTATGTACCTCTTTAAAATGTGTATAACATTTATCTAGCGATCGAAACGCCATACGCGATGACGGCATAACAACGTGTTTCAATATATATATGACATGCGACAAATGATCCTCCCGATTTCAACGATTTACATTAAAATTTATTACAAACCTATTATGCGATGATAACAAGCTGAAAAAGCGCGAAGTGACACCAAAATATTCGTCAACCAAGGATTTTTCCATTATCTTTTTCACTTTATAGAAAAAAAAAGACAAGACGTTTTTACTCTACTAATTTTCAAAATATTGACTAGATCTTTTATAACATTTGTCCAGTTAACGTCTTCGTTCGGAAGAGCTTTAAAAAAAATTTATAAAAAAGTCACTTAAGCCTGCGCGCGTTTATTCTCAATAAATTGCAAAGTTCGTTGTGTGTGTTTTTATTTTTATATATATCATATTAGACTGTTTTTTCATATCTCATTATTTTTCTTCATCTTCCATATATCCCTTTAATTGTACAATATCACACCACATAATAATAATAATAATAATAAATATATTTTAGTAAATAAAATTTGTGTCTGTTTTTTGTGTGCAACGACAACGCTGTGCAAAGTTTTGCCTTTGCACGTATAATATATAGAGTGGCATTTATTGATGGAAGACATAAGGAATTCGCTGATAAAATGTCCGTTAAATATAGTCCCATCGCGCTCGATCCCTCGTCATCCCCCCGTCCCCCCGGTTCCGCTTTTTCTTTCTCTATAATAGGTTACCACACGGCTAAAATATACATCTGCTTCATCCGGTTGTCGTCGCGGGCACTGACATTATATATTCTCGAATAGCGCATACATAAATATCTTGAATCGTTATTGCAACAATAAAGCATCTGTTTATTTCTTTATTTATTCACTTAATGATTTAATAATAATATTTATTTATTTATTAATAATCTTTGTTTTTTTTTTTGAGTAACTTGCTGTTTTTTTTTCTTCGAATGATCCCCCTTCAGAATCACCATGTATGTTTCTTACATGTTTGTATTGTTTTCTATATACGCGTGTATGCATATATGCATATATTTATATAATCAAATGGGGCGTTTTACGAATCAAACGGGGCCGCTCCTCCTATAGCGGAAAATTACCATACGCCTTTTATAAATCGGCTGTGTCGTGTGTATACGTGATATATAAAGTACCTAGAGTTTTACAATATAATTTTCGGTATGATAATTGTTATTAGACATCCATATGTAGAACGGGCTTATATATTTTTCTTTTATAATTTCTTTAGGCTTTGACGATGTTTCGTTCGGTTAATTATGTCAAGTCTTTTTATTCGATTAATATTCAGTCTGGAATTTGTGCTTCTTCAAACCAATGTTCAAACATTACAAGCGCCCGCGAGCACTCGTAATAATAAACATTTTGTCCAAAGTGTGCTTTTTGGAAGACATTGATATATATATATTTTTTCAGTTAATTATATATCGGAATATAATCTGCAATCCTATAATACCTATATATAATGTATCATTTTAAACATTCAGAAAGATAGCTTCATTTTGTTCGGGTATATATATGTATATATCTCTGCGAATGATCCTCGTCGATTTGTATGCGCAGGCTGAGCGACCCGTTCAACGCGAAACGTTATTTTTTTTTTCTTTTATAATCCTCGTGTAATATATAGAATTACCCTAGTGAAAAATTTCGACTATAACTTGTGCTTCAGAATTGGTCGGGTCGGCGGGCGCGCCGTGTGATATGTAATTCCGCAATAAACTCATTTAGAAAATTAATTTTGCAGCTCGATCTGATCTAAACGAAACTATGCCAGCGCTATAACTAGTGAACGCGGGAGAGCGCATTCACGATTGTCAGTTTTTTTTTTCTTTGTTTCGGAGATTCCCCCCCACCCCCTTTTGTGTTGTTTTTCTCATCGAACGATTCGGAATTTGTATTTTTTTCTTTCTTAGCTCCTTAATTGTCCCACAAATTTCGTAGAGAAATATTTTCACTAAGGTACAACATGTGTTACATACGTATATATATATATGTTCTTCGATTATAAAGAATTCACGCCTGTAACTCGCATCTACAAGTTTTCATTTCTTTCATCATCTCTCGTTTTTTTTTTTCTACGATATATCCGTCCGACTTAATTAATATTAACGATTAAAATTTATCTTCTATAGTTGTTTTCTTTATAATATATATATGTATAATAATATATTGTTATTCGTTTATAAGGACTATTAATTGAATTCATTTGAAAGACCCTAGACGATACGTTCGTAACTATTTTGAACACCTTCAGATCTAGAGTACAAATACTAGTCTTCTAAGGCTAGTAAGTATGTTTGCGTGACGCAAAATGATACTACATCTTTGTTTTCTTCGTTTTATCGTTTTCTTTTTCCCTCTATCTCTCTCTCTTTCTCTCTCTCTCTCTC
>JAPYZP010003379.1:0-11655 GCA_030522985.1 Torymus sinensis | reverse complement strand
ATGTACCTGACGACCTTCTCGTGTATCGCGGCGCGCTGCTCCGCGATTGGCGCGTCAGTGGCCAGGACAATGGAGTTCTGGATGAGGCCCACCCGGACGAGGCGAGGCGGGCGTAACTGCTCCGAGCGCGCGCCGCCCAGACGCCAGCCGGCGACCTCGCATTTCGCCTCGTCGAGCTTCGGGATGTCGAGCTTTCTGCGCTTGAAAGAATTGTATATCATTTTATTCTTTCCTTTTTCTTTTTTGCATAACAGCGCGGCGAGTGAGGCGGATTTTGGCAAGGTCAACAGTTTGCGAATACAAGTTGAAAATGAAGTAGAATTGGTTCGAGAATATGAAAATATATATATGCAAAATGTGGTATGATATAGTTATAACTTATAAAGATTCTATTAATACTTTGATTCCGTTGTTTTCTATAAAACACGTATTATTCAGCTTTTCAACATTCTGAGTTTTGTGTGCTTCGCGTAGATTTATTTCACATATAAGGCAAACAATGATTCCCAAAAACTAACTTAGTTTACACAGATGATAAAAGCTCGTGCACTGTATAATGCTAGAAAGAGGAGAATGCGTTAAAAGGGTACTTGATGTGATAATGTTAATTTTTTTTTAATAAGTATAAATTTCGTTATTCGCAATGGTATAGTTTTTATCATATGAAAAAAATTTCGATAAAAGATCGAATGTAATAAATATATGAGCGCAAGTTGAAAAACGATGAATAGTATAACTATATGGAGCGTTTATTGATAATTTCCACGGTATGCATTGAACGAAACGAGGCCTTCCAAATCAAAATTCGAATTAAAAAGAAAATAAAAAGCTTCAGTTATCTATTGAATTTCTCTCACTTCACGAACTAACTTTTTTCAATATTAGAACTTTGTTTAAAAAACTATTCTTCCCATACTACACCTTCATTTTATTACCAAATTATACTATACAAACGCTATCCGATACTCAAAACCCCCACCGAAACAGCACAAACATTCGTCCCAACCTCGCCGCACCTTTCACAAAACCAAAAAACAAAAAAGAACTCACAACAATTCGCGTCCGTACAGCAGCCGATTGACAAACTGTCCACTGGCCTCGCTGACCTCCTTGTCGAGCACCTCCTCGAGGCTGAGCTTCTCCAGGTCGAGACTCATCCTCCTCCTCCTCTTCTGCTGCTGCACCTGTGATATGCCGCCGCGAATGCGCGTGAACGAGAAGTGGAAAATTTTCGTATCTTACGCCTTGGACTGGCGCCAATTGCGCGGCGCTTATTACTTACTCCGCGCGCAGTTGTTATATACCTATATATAGAGGTTGTCCGGCTTCCTGTGTGCAATAAATGTATGTTGAGGTGAGATGCTTGTTGTTCTTTGTCAAAGGAAACGGATGTGGCTTACTTATAATCGCGCGCGATTTATCGTTTGCCGAAAAATGCATTCGAGAAGAAAGCCGCAGTTGACAATATTTTAACGATAAACCGTATATATAAATGATGGAAAGGTAGAAATTAATTGCAGCAAAACTTGCGGCTTCTGAATATTTTAAATTTGAGTAACAAAAATCAAGCAAACAAAGCAAAACCTATTTATTCAACAAATTGTCTATATATCTACCTGTCGGCACCGAATTTCAAAGTACGATCTCCGCACAGTACACTATATTCACCAGAAAACACACTTCTCCGTCGAAAACGTCTACGCAGCTCGATGTAGACTCCGTCGCAGCTCGACGCTGCGCGCGATATATAGCAAGTATTGATGACGCCGAGCGCGCGCACGCTCGCATCAGCTGCTTGCACGGTGGCCGATGTGCGAGACACTCGTGAAGGGGGAGACGAGACGACCAATCGCGCTAAACCCCGACGACGCACATATATGTGCATGCGTGTGACGTCGTCGCGCGGAGTGTATACCTAGCGGAATGCTGCGCTCTCGAGGTTGAGTTTTACTTTCGCTCTCTGCAGCATGGACGATGTGCGCGAAGGTTTTTGAGAGGAAAATTCGATAGGATATAGGCGTAGTTTTGAATTCATTAGTTTTGGAGTTTCGTTGTCGGTGGAGGTTGTCGGGGGGAAATCTTTGGAGCGAATGGATATAGGTTCAGAAATGTGGTTTTCAGTGTACAAGTTTCGTTAAAAAATTAACAATATTATATTTTTAAGAACATTTATGTGGCTTCCCGAAAAAAAAAACTACACAAGTCACATGATTTTCAAAATAGGTTTTATGCCTTACTTCGTACAGTCCTCTAGAAACACAAGGAAAAACGCTATAACTCCTTTTTTTTGAACATGTTTCCGGAATAACCATCATATACTTATATCTCCATTCTTTTTTAAATAACTCTCGGAAAACCTATATAACTCCACCTTTTTTCATCGAATATTCTGGAAAAACGATACATCTCCACTTGACCACTTTTTCAATTGATTATTTTGGAAATAAACTATATAACTGTATTTAGATATATTTTAATGCAATTTCGGTAGCCAGTAGTGATATATGTCTACAATATATACCATAATAGACGCTTTATTTACACAGTTAACTAGACGTTCATTGGCGCGGATAGTGTGATAGTATATTTGTTGTTGAATTTTTCATGAATAATGAAGAATAAAAAAAGGTACCGGAAAAACAATATATAATTGCCATTGAGACCGTCCAACCCATATAACTCCACTCAAATTTTATTTTATTCCCGGAAAAACCATATAAGTCAAAGTCGTTTTTAAGTCACGAACGCTATTTGGTCTATGTGGTCTAGTCTACAGTGTTGCATTTAATCTCATTTGTCTTGATTTAAAATACCGATGCGAATCCAAAAAATCGATTTACTCGAAATAATGAGAAGTGGAGGTTATTCCTGGAAGCCACAGATTTATTTCTGTGACTTCGAGGCATAACCACATAAGTCCATTTTTTGGAAAATTGGGGAAATCGTAGATTTTAAATCTTCAAATAGGTGATGCTTTTCATTAAAAAATGTCAGAAGTAGGTAAAATATTGCCCTAAAGCTAGGATACACCCAAAACGTAATAACATAAGTCCCTTTTTTAGATTTTCTTCACGGTATAACACAAGTCCATCATTTATTGTAGTTGTGGTTTATTTTATTTATCCTAATTGAATATAAAAATCCAGGGTCGAATCCATCCTGATACGAACCAGCCAATCAGCATCTCTTATTTGCGTTCTATAGCATTTGTTGTATTGATATGATGCATAATTTTAGGTAAATAGCTTGTCTAATAACATTACTTGAAGTTAATTAACGAACATTAATGATAATTTTTAAAGCTGTTATTGAGTCTATAAAAATCTACATTTAAATTATTTTACTTTCTACTGTATAGTAATTTCATATAATTTTAATAATAAAATATTGGCTAATGCTATCAGTTTATTTCATAAATTGTTAATTTTGTAATTTATTGATCCGATTCATATAATTAAATTAAAGAATATGCTCCAAAAATAACCGAGAACAGCAATATTAGATCGTCTACAGTTCGACGAAACAGAAAATGTACGAGCTTGTCATACCACCGTGTAAATATGTATGTTGAATGTGTCAATTGATTAGTACAGTATCGCGCCCTATCTCGTTTATTTCGATCTTACAGATAAGTTTGAACATTGAAACCTTTCTTCTCAAAAACTCCAAAAGTGAACTTATGATGTTATGCTCCGAAGCATTAATTAAACCCATTGAAAAATCCGTTCACTACTGCAATCAAACTTACTTTTTATGAAAAGTTATTCTACTCTATTGAGCTATGATAAAAGTATAAACGTTAAAACGATTTAAAAAAAAAAAAATTTCTCTTCTTTTTATTGGCGGTTATAGAACAAGCAATGAAAAATGCATGATTACTGCATCTATAAAATTATGTGACTTGTACAACGGCGAAGGCGTTAATTTATCTCTGAAAGTTTAAAGTTATCTGTTCAAAGTGAAAATCTTTTAGAAATTCCACGCGCTTATCTGTAGCGTCAAAACCTTAATTTACGAGTGAAATTTATGTCCATTTATCTAAGTAGATCTTATTTGCATTATCAATAATACCTCATTATTGCGACTATCAAATTAACGAAAGATTAATATAATCTTATTCGCAGTATTATGATATAAAGCGTTCCTGTTACATTACAATGTTTGCATAAAATTGAACTTTTTTACTTTTCATATCTCTTTTACACGCTAGTGATATATATAATTAATATCGGATATTATCATCAGCTCTAAAAAGTAGCATTAAATGAGAGGTCAAACACGTTAACAAAATACACACAGACGTATCTAAAAATATACTTTAATCGCATTAAGCAAACAATGATACAAAACACAGATCTTCCACGCCGATGTATACAATACATACGAGAGCGAACGCATCGAGAGAGATTCTTAGGTCGAAGCAGATACATTATCACTTCGATTTTTAACAAAGATATCGCTCATCGATAAAAAAGAGATAAAGAAAAGAATCATCGATAGATTGCAGCGGCTCTTATCGCTTACAAACTAGCTTTCTGCAATTAAATTACGTAACCAGATGTTACGCAGCGATCACAATTCGCATAATTGCGTACAAGTTTAAAATCACGGTTAATTATCATTAAAGATTATACAAAAATACGTTTACGTAAAGTATTTGTAGTGAAAGAGTAAGTGTAGAAAAAAAAAGAAACGATGGCGGTTCCGTTGAACGAGATTCTCGTTGTGGCAAGTGTAGTACAGCTTACTTGCCGACGATGTGCGGCTTGAATTCCGGATCGGCCGCCTTGGTCAGCTCGCGCGAGTATAGGTCCAGCCTGCGCGTCATCTACAATGAGAATTAAGATTGAGTACATATCATATATAGGCTTGTCGAATGTAATTCTACATAACAGATGAAATATGATTAATCGTTCTTCGTCGGATAAGGTTTAACTTCGCCTTGGTCGAATTTCGTCGACCCTATTATCAACACCCAAATTAAATTTGAAAAAAAATCACATTTTTCAAAGTTTGAATTTGTTTGTAATGATAAAAACAATTATAAGATTGATAAAATTATCGTACTCTCAAGATGTAACCCTTATACAATGTTGAAAAAAGTAGCATGATATCTCAAATATTAGACAATCTAGCAAAAAAGACAATTGAAAAGTTGTGACATATGAGCAATTCTATGGAAAGCATCAAACAACTGAGGACGAAGATGAAAAAAATTTTTTGGAGCGGCACACAATAACTTTGTTTCTAAAACATACTTTAAAATGACCTCCTTCAAACATAAACCATTTTGTCTATTTCATCTATTTAAAAAACAAAAATGAAACTAGAGAGAGCTTTGATTTACTTTTTACCGGATGAAAAACTGTTGATTCCTCCAAAAGTTACTTTAGTTCAAAAGTCAGCATAAAATACGAAAAAAAATTCTGTGAAAAGTAATTGTATACTCAGATTTGAACTCATTTAACTTTTGAAGGAATGAAGATTTTGTATCCGGTAAAAATAAAATGAATCTCGCATTCTCGAGTTTTATTTTAGATCCTAGAAGGTGGCACCTCATAAAAAAAGAATCATCTAATATTATTATATGATTCGATTGCACGTAAAAAATGATTAACAAACATGCAAAGTAGTCTTTTGCGTGTGTTTTTATTTTTTAGATAAAAAAAAAAACGTTCGGGTGCCCTAGAAATATAAAAAGTTTTAATTTTATCATAGAAAAGTTGATAATACGACCATTGTTTCAATGGTAAATCGATAGTTTTCAATACGCGCAAACATCTCCCGTAATTAGTTTTGCAATAGACCTGATATTTATATAATTATCAAAATCGAAACTTTTAAAGACATATAGTCTCTTTCATCAGAGTCTGGACTACATACTTAAAGAAATAACATCCCTCTCTGTGTGGACACTTGGACAGTATTAAGTCAGTGCATAACTGAGAATTTGAAACTTTTTTTATTGCATAAATAATTGGCCTATCATAAAACTAATTAGGGCTGCTGTTTGCGCGTGTTGAAAACTATCAATTACCACTGAAACCATTATCGCATTATCAATTTTTCTATGAAAGAAATTGAAATTTGTAATTTTCCTAGCAACCGGACGTTTTTTTTTCTTTTATTATTAAAAAACTAAAACACCCGCAAACGTCTACTTTGTTTTTAATAATCATTTTTTACGCGCAATCGAAACATGTAATAATGGTTTTTTTTATGAGGTACCAACTTCTCTTCGTCAAGAAGGGAGCTCCTTTTCAAGCATTTTATTAAAATAAACCGCGATGGCCAATATTTTTTTCTAACTTTTAGTTACAGCGTTCAGTTTGAAAATTGAATACGAGATTGAACTATACAAATAGTACTATATAATAGTAGAATACCCACCGGGAAGTTCCACAGATCCTTCATCTGCCTGCACAGATTGAGATCAATCTCGGCGATGAGGACGCCGTCGCCAGTTCTGTTCAGCCCCGGGGTGCGGGTGCCATCGGGCGCGGTGATGTAACTCGAGCCGAAGAACTCGCCGAGGTCCTTGTGCGGCGGACGGCCGTCGGCTGAGGTAAACTCGTTCGGGTACACCTCCGTGCCGACCCGGTTGATAGCGCAGGTGTAGTAGCTGTTGGAGATGGCGGCGCAACGCGCCTCGATCGGCCACAGAGTCTCGAAGTTCTCCGCTATGATCGCCGACGGGTTGAAGACGATCTGAGGGGCAGAAATTGAAAAAAGTTTTGGTGTAATACTGAGAAATTGAGTGTTGAAAGTGCCTGGAAAAGGGAATAAAAGCCTTTTATTAGAGAGTCGTTTAATTTTAGAAGGGTGCAAAGCACTTTTACTGTACAAGTTTATTCTATAAAGTGCGAATATCATATAGAAAGGATTTAGAGAATAATGAAGGGAATCTTTTTTAGAAGAAGAGGAATGGGTATTCACTATTTTTCAAAATTTACCTTTGCAGAAAAAAATGTATAATTTATCTATAACCGTTTTGCAGCAGCTGAGCCAACTGATTTGGGGAAAAGCTGAATGAAGCATTATAAAATAAGGAGAATCCCCTTTTCAAAAAAAGGAGTATCCGTGCAAAGAGTCCTTTCTAATAAGAGAAATTATTTTTCGAAAAAATTAGAAACTCGATTTTTGTTAAAGTTCCTTCAATGTTTTAAAATTTAATGCCAATCCCAATCTATAATAAAAGGAAGATCCTACTTTTCTTGAATACCCCGTTTACCGACATTGTTGTAACTAACATTTACCTTTTTGCGCGTTATTTTTTTTTACAATTTTTTGAAGCAATGATAACAATTTTGAGAGGTTTTAAATTAACAAAATTTGCGAAAAAACGTTACTTATCTTCTTTGCTCCATTTATATAAGTTTTATAACGAAAGATGGCTGGTTACCAGCTGGACCTTATTAAAATGTATTTAGCAAACTAAAGATTTTTCAACTAAAAATATTAAATTTAATGATATTAAACGTTAGAGACGAATCATTTTTTACAATTTTTATAAAAATGCTTAATTTAACTGTGTAAAGATAAAGAAAAATTTACATTTTTTATTAAAATACCTCATTACTCAATATAAATGTTACACCGTTTTCTACTTTATTTTTTACGACATACGCACGACGAATTCAAAATATTTTTCTTGCAAAACATATGAATTAATCGCAACGCTACACTATACTGCAGTTATATCAACCAGTTTGTCCAGTTCAATATAATTGCTACCTTTATTACCCCAATGATTTCCTTATCATTAAAAACCACCCGCTCTATACACTAAAACCATAAAGAAAGCTCCACAATACCTCAGCGCCGTTCAATCCGTACATCAGCCAGTTCAACGGGTGATGCCTTCCGTAGCAGGTGACGACGCCGATCCTGCCGAACGTCGTGTTGAACACCGGATGTCCCAGATTTCCCTCCATGTAGTACGTCGACTCGTTGAAGTCGCCGTTACGAGGGATGTGATTCTTGCGCTGCTTGCCGAGGACGCGGCCGTCCGAGTTGATGACCACCGTCGTGTTCCAGATGATGTCGCTGTTGTCCGAGTCGCGCTCCAGGATCGCCGAGACGATCACGATGTTGTGCTTCTGCGCGATCTTTATCAGGAGGGTCGTCGTTGGCCCGCACAGCGCGTCCTCCGCGAACTCGTTCCAGGGGTACTTCTCGCGCGTACAGAAGACCATCGGCATTGCTGTCAATGAAAAATATTGATAGTGAAAAATCTTAAAAGTCGTCTACTTAATGTTTTACTTTAACCAAAAAGAATGGTTTTTCATGGCGAACATTTTTTTACGTTTTAAATTTCATGTTTTCCCATATTTTAGTGAGTTTGATACCTAAGGTACCAATCTAGTAGAAATAAGAATACTAGATCGATATTTGAAAAAACAAACGTTTTATAAATAATAAAAATTATTGGTAAAATTTGTATTCTGTGTTTCTTCAAGAATGTAATCTCACTAACAGTTAGTAAAACGGTTTTCTTAAATTTTATCATTTTCTTTTGCTTCAAAACTGTGATTTTGAAACTTAATAACATTACATGCAACCAATTTTTCAGATGAGACAGAAAAATGCTGCACTGTAATGGATATTTAAAATACAAATGAATATCTTTTTCGCATAAATTACGTGCGAGAGCATGCAGTTTCAGAATAATAAAGTTCAATATTCCTAAACGCTATACTTTTTCTGCTTCATACTGAATACATTATGATTCACTCGAAGAATTCAAATCCTATCAATTATTACAGCGCATTAAAATGATAATAACTCACACTCACGCTACTACACCTATTATCATCAGTCGCTCGGAATATACACGCTCGATCTAATGAATTCATTTCTAATAGCTTGTAAACAATTCGCACGCCGGAACGATTGCATTGTAGACGCGGAAAAAAAACCGGAATTCGCAGCATTTAAAAAGCTGACACGCCTTACGGGTTATACGCTGCAATATAACCGACCGGTATTTCATCCTCATGTATTATTCAACATTGCGCAACGATACGAGTTCATCTTGTAAATCGAGAGCCGCCGCGTTATCCAATGAACCGCTTCTAATCGATTGTATCGACAGATCGCGGATATGCCGGCGCTTATAGTTTAATCGGCAAGAAATATACTTGTGGTATCGTTCGAATCGACGACCGGTTTGAATACAATGATTGGAGATTGAGCAAAACAAACGTGATTCAGGAGTTTTCGGGCGGCGCGTGATAAAAGCAATATTTTGATGTATAGGTGGGATTATCTAATTGACCCTAATCTAGTGCATATCGATTGTATCTTATCGAAGTGATATAAGTATATGGATTGTAAAGAGCTAGAAGTATTTTGTGGCGCCGGGAATAAATTTGGATATAAGGAAGAAAAATTTTAGACGGTGAATAACGAAAAAGTATACAAAAATAAATCTCCCCGGCGGTTAAAAAAAAGAACACATTCGTTAATTTCAAAAATATTCAACAAAATATACTTATATGTATCCACATATAATTTATTCCAGTAGGCCAAAAATCTTTGTTCTATACTTCGAAATTAGCCTCTTGCTAATTCTTTCCTCCAAAATTACTTACTAATCAAATTAAACAACTATGGCTCTATATTCTTATGTTTTGAAATTAGACAGAAATGTTTATAAAAATTTGCATTCATATATCTGAATAAGATAACCAAAATTATGTCGTATACTCCACTGATAGAAATTGAAAAAAATGCTAGCCAGTCTTGGCTACTTTCTGGCTAGAAACTGTCGATCTTCTTTTTTTTTTATTTATCCTAATTTATTATTTAATATAACTTAGACTAAAGGCATCACAACGGCATTTTCCAAACTCTCACGTACCAACCCCCCAAATAACGATAAGAAAAATATTTTGCCGGCAAACTCACTCCACAGCTCCTGCATGCAGACGATGTTGGCCCCGCATTTGGCGGCGTGCTCGATGTACTTGACGACCTTCTTGTGGATCTCGTCGCGCTGCGTGCGTATGGGCTCGGTGGTCGGTACGGCGAGGCCGTGCTGCATGATGGCCACGCGGACGACGCGCGGGACGCGCAGCTCCTCCGCCCGGGCGCCGCCCATCTTGTAGCCCTTGAGCTCGCACTGCAGGCCCTTGTCCATGGGCGGCAGGTCGAGCGCCCTGTTTTGAAAAAAGAAGTTAGCGATGTTTTTTATGAGAAAGGTGAGATTGTTATGGTGTTGGGGAACGACTAGCGGGAGTTTTAGAGACTATGATAAATGAGAAGTTGGTGAATGAAATAAAAAGTTTGGGATCTTTCTACTTGGAGAAAGATCCCAAAATCCTGAGGAGATTCAAAAATGGTTAAAAAATGTTTTCAAAGGTACGCCTTGCTGGCCGGTTTTTAGTCTTTCTCATTTAGCGAACTATAGTAGAAAACTATCGTGAGAAATCGAAAAAGTTTTGGTAACGCATATTTCTCAAAAATTGAAGTTTTTTTAAGGAAATGTATAAAAAAATCCTCTTTTATAAACATCTTGAACGTATATTTTCAAAATAGAAAATGAAGCTAAATAGAACGATATTTCACTCGCTTTTTCAGAATTAAAAAATAATGATTTGCGTATTTTTATACCTACAGTTAATCAGCTAAAATCGTTCCTTAATTTTCAAAAAAACCAATAATCTTTGAAAAAAATGTGTCCCCTACTCTTGTTCAATAGTTTTTTTTATTTATTATTTTTTAGACCGGCAAATGCAGTCTTTTTTGGATTTCCTGATTCATTTATACACTGAATGAATTTCCTGAGTAAAAATTACAACGTTTTGTAATGATTCTGCGATACCATGAAAAATGTCTCATTGTAAAAATAGCTATTTTTCTTAAAAAATTTACAATCTAGAGCTGAGACCTTTTACACTGTGAATGAGATATTATGGGGTTTTAAAGGTTTTTAGCCCAGAGTTTAAACAAGATATTATAAATTTTCTTCATGTAATATGAACTTTCGTCGGTATCTGACCAAACTTTCTTTACGTGTATAGCTCATGAATTTGGAAACTTCAAATAAAGATTCGCGATTTCTTTTTAAAGGCTAACACAGGATGGCAATGAAAAACTTTAAATTGGGGTTTGTAGAACGAATTTTCCCCATGTATTATTCAATCGCTACTGTGACAAATCATGGTAAATAATAGTCATTGAATAAACGCGCTAAAAATGGACTTGAGCAACAAAAATTAAATCGATGCAAATGAAAACCGTAGCTAAAAATAAAACTAAAGATCCATATAAGAGTAAGTAGACCACTGCCGAGTCTGGTGCGACTTTTTATCGAACTGTTCATTTACATAAAATAAACGTTAAATGAAATTTCAGATAAAAGAAAAAGACTTTTCATTGTTTTAATTGATTTATACTTATTATTTGAAGCTGCAGATAGTATGTGGGGGGCGTAAATGAAATATTAGTTTTGACTACAGTAGATAGCGTTAATGAAAACAATGCTTATTATTTTATTCTTGTTAATCTGAGAGAATACATCAAATGAAGTTGAGCGAAATAATTATAAATTGTAGTAGATAACGGATGAGACTGGTCAGACATTGCTTTAACAGTATCTTGTAAAATATAAAAGTATTACTATAAATATAATTATTTATTCACGGAGAAAAA
>JAPYZP010003378.1:0-11655 GCA_030522985.1 Torymus sinensis | reverse complement strand
AGAGAGAGAGAGAGAGAGAGAGAGAGAGAGAGAGAGAGAGAGAGAGAGAGAGTGAGAGAGCGCGCTTTACGTTTTTTGAGAGTCGAACAAGCGAGGGTCGCGTGCTACGTGATGTAAAAATTGCTGGACTGCTTCAACGTTAAAGTGAATATTGGAATATCCGATTTTTTGATTTTTTAGAGTGGAAGCTTAAAGGGGAATTTAATGCTGTAGGAAATGCTTTTTCATTTGTAGGGATCAAGTAGCGGCTGAGTGGCAAACAGCTTTGAAATAAAAAAAAAAATGAATATCGGGTGAATCTTTTTTTTTATTTTTATTTTTTTTTAATGTAAGTATTGTATGGAATTTTTCGGGTTTTGTGTGACCGTGTCTCATTGAAAACGTGTATTTTTGAAAATGAATCTCACCTGGGTCCCTAACGGAAATCATTTTTGTAAGAAACTTAAAATAACCGTTAAAATTTGAAAATAACTGTTATAAATTGTTTGGTTTGAGATGTTATAATAGCCGTTATTCGTAGTTATTCAATAATTGTAAAGAACTGTAAAAAACTGTAGATATCTGCAAATAACTATTATTAACTGTTCTGAAAGTCTTTATTTTGACAGTTACTATTTTACAAAACTGCAAGTAATTGAAAATAACCGCAAATAACCGTAAATAACAGCAAATAACTGAAAACAACTGTTATTTACGTCAAAAACCAAACAATTTCTAATAGTTATTTTCAATTATTTGCAGTATTTTACAGTTTCTTTCAGTTATTCATTATTATTTTTAGTTATTACTATTTATTATTTCCACTATGATGTAAGTAATTCCACTATGAATAAGTAAATATGATCTCGTGTATTATTTAAATCAGTGAATAATTTATTATTAACCTATTATTAATATAAAATTTATAGTTTAATACATATTTAAAATTAAATATAAAAATAAATAGTGGATAATCCTGATACTGGCTGCAGTTTGTTAGAATTCGATCAAACAAAACAAGCGGATTCATTCAGGATTTCCAATAATATTCTGAGTAAAGGATTAAAGCCTTGACAAATTTGTATAGAAAACCTGCTAATTATATCACAAGTTTAGAAGATTAATCTAATTCATACGCAACCATGTGAAAAAAAACATATTTAAAATATTTTGCATATGAGTGTAAAAAACTCATACGAGAAAACTAGAAATATTATATTTTATCTACTCACAAATTTTCTTTTAGTGTGATTACTGTAATTTATGTTTAGACAGAAACTATGCACTCGATCCACCTGCCTGGATTCATACGACGAAAGAAACAAATTTAACCAAAATACCAACATACCCTGATCGCGCTATAACATCGATAAATCTCACCTAACGACGAGCCACAACAGAAGCTTAATATTCCATACATTTCGCCTAACGATCCCTCCGGCCGACCTTTAAAGTGCGTTTCTCTCTCCGTTTAACTATTTTCCCATACGCTCGGCAATTTTCTCAACCATCGCCGCTCACGAGTTTCGGCCCGCGTGCAGAAATTCCCCGCGCAAACTTTCCATAAGATGCAATTTCGCGGCGGGCAAGTAGCCGCCGCCGCCACCGCCTGGAGTGCAATTTTGGCTCGCGCGTGCGGGAGAGAGAGAGAGAGAGTCTGAAGCAAAGAAGGGTGGGAAGGGCTGTGCGCGCGGCAGCTCGAGCTGCTGGGTGGCTTGATTTTGATTTTTAGACGAACACTCGCTGGCTCTCAACTCTGCTCCTTCATTATGCGTGCTTTACTTTTTGTTTTGCCGGGTCGGAAGTGTAGTGATTTATGTAAAGTGGTTGTACTTCGAAAACCGCAATAGTAACATTAAATAAGTTTCTTCATTTACCGTGTATTTTAAACACATACCTATAGTATTTCCTATTTTACCATATATTAGTATGTTTCCAAAGATATGAAGTCATGAAATATTTCGATAATTTACAAAAATGGTCTTTGGCACTATCTGTACCGTTTGCTTTTGTTACTACTAATAGAAAGTATCTGTATGCAATCTCTCCATTTATTTAATATTTCAAGTTATGAATTTTTCTGTCAATACAAATATAAAATTTCATACAATTATAAAGGAAAGCCACCTCCCCAGTCAATAATTAAATTATAAACGCTAACAAAAATATTGTTATATTTTTAAATATCGAGTGGATTTATTACACGAACACTTTTTTTCTTTTTGTTAAATCACAAGACTGTTTTAAACTAGAAAAAAAATGACTGCGTTCCAGAAAAGAAATTCTCTTCGCGACACTCCGATTTTATAGTTTTTCCAATGACGTGAGACGAGTCGTAGAAAAAAAGCTGGGCGGCTAGCTATTTTAACGACGGCGCACTAATTGCGGGCTTTAAAGTCGCGCGACGCGCGTTGATTAGCGTAACGCGTGCGCGCATGGCGTGCCGGTGATTTTAGCCGCATGCGCGCGCGATGATAACACGGTATTGCATTGCGCCCGGTGGGAGCGGGGAGGCGGGGCGTAAATTGAAAAAGTCGCCTCGGCTAGGGAGAGACGGTTATCGCATTAATCGCCGTACCGAGAAATCATTACAAACTGCTCTGTATCGATGCCGCCTCGAGACTTTTGTATTTTTTTATTGCCTGAAGCCCTCGCGTGCGAGCAAGTATACCGCGGGGTAATTTAAAGAAATTACAAAGTTTCAGCAGAAAATGCTGGTGTTGCTGCTGCTGCTGCTGTTGCGGCTGCTATATGTTGCGCCCGGCAAAACACCTGCACTTAATTTTATGATTTAGGGTTTTTAGCGGTTTTCTCGAAGATGGAATATGAAGGCTATTTTTATGGAAACTTTGCCGTTTCACCGTACGTACTTTGTTTCGGAAAATGGCTTTTTCTACCGTAGAAAGGAGAAAGTTAATAATTAATTTTCATCGATCCAGACCACTTTTAAACGTTTGAAATACGTTCATTACATTTTCTCCTATAAAATGATTCAAAATTTATTTAAAAGCTTATTATTTTTTTAGATATTGTAAAATATAGGTTATACAAATATTTTATAAATTCAATTCACCTCTACTATAAAATCCAATAAGCTTTTCGAAATACATGTAACATCCGATTGAGACTCGGAATATCCAATCTGTAATTTTACTTGCAGGGACGATTCGATGACGCCTCGTAGGACCAGTGATGGTAAATAATTCACCATCAGCTTCGGTATATCGAATTTGAGCGAAATTCGCGATCTATACACGACCCGCGAACGGCGATTTGCCACGAAATTGCGCACACACATACACATGCGCTCGATCGGTTGATTATAAAACGGTGGAGGTGCAGACCCCCCGAATGAGTTTCCGGCGAATATTACCGAAATTTCCGGGCGCCGAGAGACACACGCGGCGCTCAGTAATAGCGCGCGCGCGCGGGATATTCAAGATGTGCCGATGCGCGCGTGCGCCCACGAGGCAAGTCCAAATCGCGCTCGCTTGCCTAAGTAGGTCAGCGATAATTGAAACAGCCCCTGACGCTCCTCGCCGTCGCCGTCAGCGTCGTCGTCGTCGTAGTCGTAGTCCTCGCGCGAGATTTTCATTAAGAGCGCTGGTCCTCGCAGGCTCGTCATCCGCCGCCACGTGTATGTGCTGCATGTATGGGTATGTATGCGTGCGCGCGCGCGTGTGTAGGGTATCCTATATTCAAGGCTGCTCTATTTCTATTTTCGTGGCGGGATTGTGCATCGCGCGCGGTGCCCTTCCCATCCTGGATTTGATTTGAATTCAAAGGAGCGTTCTTGCGTATAGGATTAAAAAATATGAAAACTAATTTCGGAGAGTTCGCTCCACTGTGAGCACGAAAGCCTTTATCATTGAATACTTTATTTGCTCATTATTGTTAATATATATGCGAAACTTGATAGATAATTCAAAGTTCAATATTCTTTTGCTCATTCATTAGAAAATAATTAGTGAATAATATTAATGACAATAATTTGAAATAATATTTGTTTTTAATAAGAGGTGAAATAAAATTAAAGTTCTAATTAAAATTAATATTAATCCTATGAGAAGCGTTCGTTATAATAATGAAATCTGTTTTTTTTTTTAATTTAAAATAACATACAATTTTTTTATGAACTATAAGAGCGAGGCACGTTGCGCAGGTGTATAAGTTGACACACTATCGATAACTTATGGTAAACACGGTATTGCGCCGCGACTCAGTCGTCATAGACACTGTGTAGAGTGACGAAGATTTTGAGAGAGTCTGAGAGATTAAGCTATTGGCAGTCAAAATTTATGTGTTTCTTATTATCATATACCCAGAGTAAAATTTCTAAATTTTTTTTTAAAGTTTATTTATTGTATGAAGGTAAAATAGAAACAAATAATTAATAGTCTATATTATAGAGAACCATGAAGACTTTTTAAACGTGTATTAATTGTTTTACATAATTTAATAATTTTTATTAAAAATGAAATTACATCTTTTTGGTTTCGTCAGGGCATGTTGACACATCCATCATTATTACAGATTGTCCTGTAAGAACCTCTTGACAGGCTTTAGATAAAAAAGTAAAAAGTTCAGAAATACGTAGTTAATCTGTTAAACACGTAATATAATGTACATTACGTTTATAAAGTACTGCTATATGGTTTATAGAGTTGTTTCGGTATTTTCATTTAAAAACGACCTTGTATCTACTTTCCCCACAGTTGGGGCAAGTTGACACACACTTTACGAAGTAAAATAAACATTTATAATAATTAAACAAAGCGTTATAGATGTTCCGTATAAGTCACTATACATTCTCCATAATAAGAACTTTTAAATAAATACATTAGATATATTAAAAAATAATTACAGTATTGATTTGAATAAGAAATCTAAAAATTGTGTCGACTCGCCCCGCTCTCCCCTATATTAATAATTATTTCTTGTTATTAATTACACAATTGATTTACTTATTATGTTTTATGTGCTTATTTAAATTTTGGATTCCATTGTCCGTTTTAACAACAAAAGAAGGATTCGTACTTTTATACCGATCACCATTCAGATTCGTACGTCAATCCACTGAAAAGAATATTAAATCGATCATTTGACAAAGCGTTCATTTCTACAGTTATTATAACAATTAATTTTTCTTTTCCACGTACAAGACGTTGCAGGGAAAGCTGAACTAAAAGAACCGTATGATAAAATAAGTTTTATAAAATTTTTTATAATAAAAGTTAATACTTTTATTACTTTAAAGGTAATATAATAAATACTTAATATAAAGTAAGAGCTCATTTTTTAATCTTTAAATGCTTTTAATTAGGGGTGCATGAGAACTCGAAAATCCGAACTATTTGCTCTAAAACCTATGGACTCGACGAACTCGATTCGAGTCGAATCTTTCACATCGATCGAGTAGTTCGAAATAATGGAGTAGTTCGAACTTCGATTAAGTGTGTGCACTTAGATCTAGTAGGGCACTTCAAACTTCCAGTGAGTAGTAGTGAATAAGTTATAAAAGAATTATAAATAAAAATTATAGATAATTATAAGTAATCTTATGATTATTATAATTATTATTGCTAAGTAGTAGATAGATCTAAAAACAAATTACATTCAGCTATGTAATGTAATTATATAATTTTATACGTTTCAAAGCATACTGGTTCGTTCTAATTTGAGTAGTTAGACTTAATTCAAGTTGTTCGACTTCATTCGAGTAGTTTGCTTTCATTCAAGTAATTCGACTTCATTCGTGTAGTTCAAGTTGGTCCGAGTAGTTCGACCTGACTCGAGTAGTTCAAAGTATCGAACACTTGGCTCGAGTTCGAAGAAAAAGTTCGATACAGTTCAACCACGCGGAACCGAGTACTCGTGTACCCCTACTTTTAATTAAATAATGATCAACAGAACTTGTTGTTGAATAAAAGTAGGTAATTGTATTGATAACTTACAGGCAGCATTTACCGTAACAATAACGAATAAAAGAGAGAAAAATTTAGTTTTGCGTGTAACACCTTCTATACCTGAAGTCATACTGTACTGTAACGAGTATGACTATGCATTTGAGTCTAATTAATAATTTTAGTTTATGAATTGATTTATCAATGTTATTTCAGTACTTATTGTTTGATTATTACATGGCTCAATAATAAAACAGTTTTATTGCCTACTGCGGCGATTAAATGCTCTAAGTATTGATTAATTTTGTTTGTCTTTATATTTGTATGCCTCATAAAACTTTTTATTCGATTTCATTTTTATCGTTTTCACTCTAATTGTTAACACGCATTTTATTTGGTATACAAGGTGAATATACTTTATTAATATAATTACACTTATATAATGATAAAACTCATGAAATGAGTATTTTGATAATTGAATAATTTTAAAGAACATAGCTATTTCTCATGAAATAATACTATTTCTCGTCAAAAGCAATTGTTTTTAGTAGCAAGTAAAGAAATATTTTCGGTATACTTGAAAAGAAAAAATTTGACCAACAAGAAAGGAGGCTCCACTTATCAACGATATCTAATAGCGATGAAAGAGGGTAAAAGCAACCAAAGATCTTCGGTAAAGCAGCTAATTAAGGAAGGCATGGCCGCACAGTTTAGAGAAGCGGGGGTGGACTGGTGTACCTACGTGTGTCATAATGCGGTGGAAAGACAAGCAACCCGGATTTATCAATATGACCCACTCCGCGCTGACAAATTGAGTTACGTTAGTTAAGCCGAATTCATGGTAGTAGCGAAGGTAGAGTAGCCCAGGGCTGGATTAGGAGTTAAGTTCTCATGCGATATTTGGTTTAACCCGAGATTACCGCGATGTCGTCGGCCAGGCTATACTCAGCCGCGCCTTTTTTGGTCCTCATCCCTGTTTCTCGCTCCCTCTTATTCGCCATCTTCCCTGGTGCGTACGTTTGCAACGCGTTTGCTGAAAAAGCTTCATCAGGGTAACTACTTTGTAATTTGGTTGCGAAAGAAAAAATAGAGTTTCTCAAGCGCGAGCAGCCCAGTGTCATCGGGAAGTTTTCTTCCCTAGAAAGTTTGATATTCTTGGCTCATATCCACCGCAGTTGTAATAAGGAAAAATGGAGCGGATATAAGAAACGAAATCAGTAGCGTTTTGGTAACACGCGCGATAACTAGTTTACTTGTATAAACTACATTATCGTCCTACCCATTATTCCGATGTTTGTAAATAGTTTCATTATAGAGAAAATTTGTCAATGACGATAGACTCACTTTTAAGAGTACTGAAAACTAAAAACCAAATGATGATACCTGTCTACCACACGATACGTTGTTGGTAATCGAAATGCTGTTCTCGTCATCAAACATAGTTTCCCGAGTATATAATACACAAATAAATGACGTGTCGAAATTATTGATGTGACAAAGGCGTGAGGTGAGCTTGCGCACCTCATTCAATATATATATGTATATATATATTTCATCGCGGGAAGTATCCGTGCGAATCGGCGTTGGCAATTTCTCAAAGTTCCAAAACTGAGCGACGCGGTCGTGAAAGCTCGGTGGAAAAGATATTCCGAGAAGCTGGAGAATTTTACGACGTGTTTGATTAGACTTTGATTAACGCCACCGCCATTGCGCGCAGATTGTCGACTCTCTCTCTCTCTCTCTCTCTCTCCTTCTTCTTCTCCTTTATTCCTGTCCTTTCTTCTTGCACCTTACTTCTCATTCGTTCGCTTTCTCCATTCCGACGACGCGACACGAAAAAGTTCATCCGTTATGAGAAGGCTGCGCCGATGCGCGCGGGTTTTAGTAATGAACAGAGGGTCGATTCGCACAAAGAAGATTTCCATTGGGTGAAAGCTGTTAAATCTAGAGATAAAATAGAGAGTGATGAATTTTTCAAATTGAAGTCAATGGACTCGAGATTTAACTCCTGGATATTTCGCGTCGCTTAGTTTCGTAAATGTTTTACCCCTCATCGATTTCCGAAATATGGAACTGAGTACCGAAACTTGTGAGTATAATAATACACTTAAAGTGGTTCCATCGTTTTAAACTGAAAAACGATTTAATTTTGCAAAATTTTTAATTTGAGTTACAAAAGACCAACACTATGACATTATCAATCTTATTACCCTGGTAGAAAACTAACCAGAATTTTTGGCTAAGCAACTAAAAATTAGCTATATTAGTTAGCTATAAATAAGCTACTCTGTTAAACTATAAACCGGCTAAAATATCGTTAATTTCTTTTAACATCCGTTCAACCGTGCTGGACCTACACTTTTTATGTGATTTATATGTGATGTATATTCATAAGTTATATTACTTCCGGTCTAATAAACTCATTTATTTATATAAAACTAAGAAACTTTTATTTATTTTATGAATTAAGGTCGTTATTTATTTCACATGTAAATAATTACAAAATCTCCATCCGCACGGAAACTTGGCGACTAGTTATTAATAATTTTAGATCCAATAAGTCCTCTCGATCTCCCCCTTCGTCCATCTCTACGCTCTCGTAAATTCTAATTTTGCACTTGATAATATTATCCCTTCCTCGTCGCAAGCATCGAGAGGTAAAATTAAAACTCTCCTCGGATACCTTCATTTTATATTTTCCCGGCGTTATTTCGGTACACAAAGCAGGAAGCGTCTGCATGCACGCACACATGCGAGCACGCGGAAAAAAGCTGAGTCGCGCGCGCTCGCGCAGGGTCGACTCGAATATACTTGTATATATATGCGACGAACCCACGCGCGCGCTCAATGATGTAGATGTATATACTTGGTCGTGGTATAACACAAAGCCGCCGGCACATAAATTTGCCGGTAATAATTATGCCGGGTAAATTGCCTATCATTTGAGCAGTGATTCAATTCATCACCCGCGATTTTATCGCCGCCAGACCGAAATCAATAACGACCCTTAGGAAAAGAGGTCGCACTCTCCCTTTCTCCTATTCCTTTTTATTACAAGTGTATTGTTCTCGTGAACATTTTAGCCTTCAATTATACGACGTTGATATTTTTACAATAATTAACTAATTTACCGTTTGATTAAAAATGGTAATACATTTAGTCATGTTACCTGCTGTGGAAAGAATTGCGATATTTTAATGGTTTTTTTACATATATAAATATTTTCAAATATTTTCTTACCTCTGCCTATCAAAAATAGTATAGTTGACTTACGTCTTACGTCTGACGTATCGACTTTTTCCTGAATTAGATTGCACTTTTATTTTTTTATTCAAAGCATCAGAGCAGACAACGGCGAATCAATATTGCACGCCAGAGGCTAAGATCTTTACATTTACAATATTCACGTTTAAATGAAATAATTATTTATATTTGAAAGATATATGAATAAATTTACAACGATAAATGTATAGAAGCAACGTTTAAAGCATCGCTCCATGTTCCGAAGAATCGCTATTTTGGTTGTTCAATTGTACAAAATGTATAGAATATGAAAATAGCAGTTATCGACAATTATTATACTTGTCTTTGAACAACCGAAGTTAGGAACGAAGAGAACTAAAATACTCAAGTAACCAATAATTCATTCCTTTATTTTGAAAACTCGTTTACACAAGAATATCAGTTCTCCATAGTGTATTTTTACTACAAAATCCAAAAAATCAAGTACTATTTTCAAATCAAAATAATCTCTATTCCATTCGAACAATCTGAACCTTTTCTTATTTAATTTCCAATTATTATGCTATAGATAAATTTTCTACATTATCGATCCGAAACAATACTTTTAAAGGCAAATTAAAATAAACTGGATAAGAACATTGTTATAAGGACAACTTTTTATCCGTTCCCATCTCCGACAACACATCGTCCATCCTTGTCGCATCCTTCCACGGAGAATGCCTATAGAACTGGAAACCTCATTTCTTCCAGACTCAATATAAGATTTTGATGGACCAAATGCCACTCCATTTTACCGCCGTTGGTACGCTCTTTCTCTTACGCTTCCCCCCTCCCCGGCCCTTTCGAATCTTCGGGCTCCGAATCCATCCAGCGCCGCGCGCTGATCGTATAACACCTGACTGAAAATCATTTCAGTCACGCTCGGGCGACCGTGGAAAAAGCGCGCGTCTCGTCGCCGAAGCCTTTTTTACTCAACCGCCGCCGCACCGCCCCGCGTTTCCTTCTTCGAATACCCATTCGAAATAACGGCTGCGAGGACGATCGATTATTGATTGGTGGATTACTAGCCAGCCCCTCGCACTGGCCCTTCTTTTTTCCTCTTTATTTTCCTTTTTTGCTCGCACGCCTCGCACCCTCGAGTGCGTGCGAGGCGCGTGAAAAATGCGAAGATGTCGGGCTCGATGTCAGAATCGCTTTTCTCCAATTTTCCCTTTATTGAGCGTGTTTAGAGTCCGCTGGGGCGCGCGGGGCCATTGGGGCTTTTCCGCGTGGACACCTCGCTCTGGAGCTGGTTTGTTCGGATTCACGCTCGGTCCGTCATAATTTGCTCGGGGCGGAGAGGATCGGGGGGAGCCGCCAGGCGTGCGGGCTTTCGATTTTTTTTATGGAAGACTGGATTTGAATGGGGGCGGTTACTCCGCTGAAATTGGCATTCTTAAGAAAATAGGAGAACAGAGGCGCGCGCCGCTCGTGCTCCTGGCGAATATATTTTACGGGGGATAAATATTTTCCACGTCGGTGATTTATTTTGCTTCGCGCGCGGGTCACATTTTTTCGGAGCTTAGATGGGGTATTAGGAAAAGTTATTGAAAAATGAGTATTAAAAGTGGCTGTAAATTAACAATACCTTTTGTATTCCTTTATACTTACGTATTTAATGTAATAAATAGCAGAAGAAGAATTGTATCGTATTTCATCAGATTAAATTCGTCCATCTATACATTGTATATGAATACCTCTGTATACTTATTAAATTAAATACAATCGGGGTATTTCTTGAAAAGCTTTGAGTAAAAATTATGATATTATTAACCTTTTGCTCAATGGCTAAAGATTGTCATCCTTACAATAAGAGAAAAAATAGCTTTCGGGAGAAAAATAAAAATAAACAAAAAAGGGAATTAATACAATCGTATAAATTACAAATTTTTAAACGTTTATCTTTATACCCCTAGAATTGAGCAGCAAGTGTGAAACTCTCGGCTTAATTAGGATTTTTTTAAACATGACCGTCGAGAATTACCCTTATTTTCTAGGTCGCCTCGCGAGTTACGTTTAATTGCGCACTTTCGTTAGCCGCAGAAGCGAGAACGAAAGCACGCGCGCGCAGCCATATATTTCTGCGGTAAAATCAACGGCGAGTTGATTTTTTAATCCAGCTCCGTATCGTCTATAAATCTTCTTTATAAAAGTTGTTTCAGAGTATAACTGAAACTCGCCGCGTGCTCGTAATGTGCAGTGGGCTGTAAAAGAGTGCGCGCTGCTGCTGCTGCGTCCGCGGCTCTCCGGGTAAAAATCATTCGTCGCGACGCGCGCACATATAATATAGAAGCCGCCATAATTTCGATTTTTTCCCGGGTTCCTGCGCGCGCGCTCCTTTTGAAGAATGAATTTTTCATGCCATGGCGTAAAACAGCCCGACATAGTTTCGCGAAAATGCGTCTTTTTTCCCTTGTGTCGCCTGCGCTTTGCGTGCTCTTCTGCTGCGAAATTGTTCGGTTAATTTTTTTCCTGTTGCGTTTACGATGAA
>JAPYZP010003377.1:0-17650 GCA_030522985.1 Torymus sinensis | reverse complement strand
CTTATTTCTTTTGCTATATAATAAGAATCTTTTGTTATATAGCAAAAGAAATAAGAAACAGATTTTCCAAACTCTTAGGCTATTCTCAACTAAAACGTCTATGGAAAAAAGCCCGCGAGTTGTAACTTTTCTGAGCGCTCCGGTGAGTTAGATCTTTTCTTAGCGCTCCGCCGAGTTAGAACTTTTCTTACCGAAATAACGAGTTAGCACTTTTCTTACCGAAATAACGGGTTAACATTTTTCTTATCGAAATAACGAGTTAGAACTTTTCTTACCGAAATAGCGAGTTAACACTTTTCTTATCGAAATAACAAGTTAGAACTTTTCTTACCGAAATAGCGACTTAGCACATTTCTTATCGAAATAACGAGTTAGCACTTTTCTTACCGAAATAGCAAGTTAGCACATTTCTTATCGAAATAACGAGTTAGCGCCTTTTTCCTCCCAGTCGACGATATTGTCTATTATACTGTATTTAAAATTAAAATAATATACGTTCTTTAATTATCTTTGCAATTTAAATTTATAATTTAATTATATTTCTATATATGCAAATATTTACGTTTTTATAGTGTTTTAAATAATATTATGCAATAAATTCTACTGATATTTTTTTATTTTATGTAGTAAAATGTCAATAAATCAATCACATGAAATTACAATGCAATGTTATTGTTGGGATGGTAATAAATGCCCAGCGAACGAGACACGTCCAATCTTTATCGTTTTGAAATGGTGAAATCGTGTGTAAACCCTATTTTAACTAAACAAACTACTCGTTGAAATATCTTTTTTGAAAACTTTTTTTCAAATAAATATTTGCTTTAGATAAACTATTAATAAGAAATAAATTGTTTTTGTGCCCGGAATTTTTATTTGTTAAGTAATAACTAATATTTGCTAAGGAAAAATATTAGATATGTTTGCTTATTAACAAGAACTCACCACATTGTTCAAATACTTTATATAGGAAGACAAGAACCTCGAATTACCTGTAACAGAAAAAAATTATTAAATTAATATGGTTACTGAAAGCCATACTGTTTTATAGTTTTTATATCTATATATACGTCAACAAATATACTGAAATTTTAAATTTAAAAATTCAAAATCGCTCTTCCTTTGCAAAAATTCAACGATAGTATTAAAATCTTAATTTGTAATTTTCATTTGGATATAGCTCAAAAAGTTATCAATATATATTATATAACGTAAAAACTATTTCTAAAATAATCATTTTAAAACTGTTTATTTTTGCCATGCTCAATATAAAGTACGTTTTGTTGAAATTGAAGTAATTCAATTCTTTTGATTGCTGTA
Organism: Torymus sinensis; assembly: GCA_030522985.1. Lineage (NCBI taxonomy): Eukaryota > Metazoa > Arthropoda > Insecta > Hymenoptera > Torymidae > Torymus > Torymus sinensis. Next base: position 16,330 of record JAPYZP010003377.1, on the reverse strand, counting down.
ATAAAAGCAGGCATATAAACATAGCTATCGCAGAAATAACCATTAAAACTTTATTGATCAATATTGAAAACCTAGAAGAAAAGTTTTCAATTAGCCCCCCTTATTACAGTTCCCGAAATGCCCATTGCTCGCGTTCATCAAACGCATCAACTCCCTCGAGCGCATCGCGAAATTCAAAGCGATGCACCGCGCGCGCGCGCCATCAGAGCGAGCTGCACTTTATTGGCTGCCGCAGCAACGTGTCACGATCATTGGCTCGTTATCCGGCCGATTTATGGGCATGCATTACCGAACTCGAATCCGACATTATCCTCTCAGCGGCGGGAGTACGTGTGTATATATGAAGGTGTGACATGTGCCTCTCGTAGCCTTGTCGGCACAGACGGCGTAATGTAAAAACTGGTTATTTAGCGCGACATATGGCAAGTGGTTAGATGTGGCATGATTTTCGGCGAACTGGTGGTTGCAGCTCCTTGACACGTACAATTGTTCAAAGTAGGACAACATTGATTTTATTTCTGGTTTTTAGTTTATTTTAGTTTTCTTATACTGAATGCATGCAGATTTTACAGATTAATTTCGCTTGCTGTCTAAAAAATAAGGTATGTCAAAAGGTGATAATAATACAGACGATAAAACATTTTTTCTCGAAAATAACATTATTTATAAATATTTTTCCATTTCCTTATTTCAATACATGTCGTTTTAATTAATTCGGCATCAAAGTTTACTCCTTCATTGTTATTATTGAAGCGTATATATATGTGTGTGTTATTCTCTTTCTAAACGAAATCACCCCATAAAAAGAATCTTCTTCTCCTGTATAAATCTCTTTTGGTCTGCAAAATTCTACTTTACGACAAACATGGCATCCACATCACAACATCGTCATTTTCGCGTTATTTATCGCGAGACGCGCAACATTATAAAATATACTATATGCCTCGCATTTTATATACTATATCCGAGCGACGAAATCGCATTATTTATCACCGATACGAAGCTTTTCAACGCTGGAACGGTGCGTCGCGAACGTTAAAAAATTCTTCCGCCCGCACGCACACATACACACACACACGTTACACGGGCTGAATTTAATGACTTATTTATGGGGGAGAGTCGCGGTGGTGGCCCACCGGCGTTGTATGCATCGCACGTGTATTTTTGGTAAGATTATTCTTTTGCCTCCTTTTTTGCGGGGGAGAAAGGGAGAAAGTTTTACGAAGATTCCGCGAATTCGGCGCTGTTTTTTATAGAGGATACACGTTGTCGTTGTTTATAGTTGTATCGTCGTCTAGTGCTCTTCATTAGAATTAGGTGATAAATTATATCATTCTCCTGCGGGAATTGCTGGATATAAAGAGGCTAATATAATATGTACAGGATGTTTACGTACTTTGACTGATATTTAATTGAACAACATTTTTAATAACGTTTACGTAACTTTTGTTATCACGTGTAAAACAAAAATCGTTCAACCTGAAGATTATACGTATTACTGCAATATTTCCACTCGACGACAGGAAAACGACATACGAGCTGATTTAAAAGCCTCTCGATATTCGGCCAGGCATTGTCCCGATTATATTCCACCCTCCTTCAATCGTGGTCCACAACAAACGACCGCTGGCCTGAATAATTCGCCTCACTGACCGAGTCCCAAACTCTCTCGGTCTCTCGTTTCTCTCTCTCTCTCTCTCTCTCTCTCTCTCTCTCTCTCTCTCTCTCCTTCTTTCTTTCTTTTTCGGCTATTAAAAAATTTCGCTCGAAGGACAAGGCCTCGAAGGAGAGAGAGAGAGAGAGAGAGAGAGAGGGAAAGCGAGAGAGCGTAATGCAATCAATCGGCGACGATGCGCCCGTCAATTAGTGGCGCGCGCGAAGAGAGCGAGAGGGTATAAAAACGGAAATTTAATACGGTTGACGCGATGGCGTCATCTGTCTCGTGGCGATAAAAAGGCAGACGGGAGATATGTATATGCCTTTTTGGATCTTTTAAGGGGGATCGGATGTTCCATGCTTGCGCCGTTCGACATGGGAACAAAAAGAAGGCGAACGGCGAGTGTATTTAATGTTTGTATAAATTTTACAACGACATTAATGAAATAGAATTAAGTGCGTTTGTAATTTACCACCCTTGACTATTATATTACCAGAATGAATGTCGAATTCAGTCCAAGTTTATTATTTTTCTTCTGGCAAGTAGAATACAGGCTTGTAAATACATAGATACTATGAAAATTCAATAAATTAAATTTTTTACAACTACTATAAGTAGTAATTTAAACTATTTGTATGTGTTCAATGAGGAGGGTGTAATAGCTCTACTTTACCACCATGAACACGGTTTTATCGGTGGAAGAGTTTTATTAACGTGTAAAAATAATTAATGTAAAAAGAGAATATCGATTTACTTGTTGTCTTGAAGAGATTGAGTTGCTCTTTGCAGTATAATAAAGGGCATTAAACGATGTATTACTGGATTACGCAAGGTAACTGAATTCATTCAAAACGAAAATCAATAATTTTTTTTTTATATTAATTATTATTTATGCATGTTATTATATATTAGCAGATAAAACAATGTGAGTATAGTAAAGTAAAGCCATTCAGTAAAATACAGTTCAAATATTTGATTAAATCAATGTATCTTTAAGGGGGTGCCATAGTCGTACCATTATCGACTGAGCAATTGATACAGTTTCAAACTAATTAAAAATAAAATACGAAGAATCACAAAAAATCAAGACCACACTGCTCTGTGATTTTGAACGTTCTATCATCCAGTAAAAGTTTGAAGTCGACATGTCAAGTAGTTTTTTCAAAAACCATTTGATATTTCGACTTGAAACTTTTACTGGGTGATAGACGTTTAGAACCACAGCGAAGTGTCCTATGCCACCCCGTAATTACTAATAAAGTAGTCGACTGCGCACAACCGATGTTTCTTTTTTATTTTCATATAAGCTATCAATCGGTAGAATAAGAATAAAAACGTTAGTCATAACGAGAATGCCATAATTCTCAATACTAACGAGAAGGCAGAATCGGGAAACAATACAAGATGAGAGAATACCGCATATTTATTGCACATATAACAGCGGAGTTGACAAAAAATTACGACTATTACATAAGCATAATTTGTAATAAAAAGCCCGCCTCTATATCCCTGACACAAAAAAGAAAAAGCTGCACTCACGCACGCACGCGCGACATCTAATCGAACGGTCAGCAATGTCTTCCACGAAGCGCTAATGCACCACGGCGCAGCTACACATCTCTCGCTTTGCGCACCGTCACGCACCTACTACGCGCACACTTATACGCGTCTATACGCGCGCTCCGACGTCCTAAGCTGCAGTAGCTCTCTCGGGGACCTAATTGCAAATTGATCCATTATTCTCGACGGCGCAAGCGGTGACCCCGTTGCTGTCGCCGCCGCCGCCGCTGCTGCTGCTGCTGCTGCTGCTATCCGCGTAATCAAATAAACGCCAAGTCTAGTTACAAATTCATAATGGCGCTTGCTTGCCTCCTCGCGCGCGCGCTATTTTTAAGCAGCGCTCTATAGCCTACTTCCTTAAATGCCTCCTGATCCACGCTATCTGGGAGTACGAGCTGTTTTTTCCTTTCTTTTAAAGCGGAGCGGATTGCTTGTTTATTACGAGGTTCATCGGCCAGGCGGCAAGGTTTGTTGAACTTTTCGACACGCGTGTGTATAGTGTAGGCCGAGGGAGGGCTGGGGATTCTCTTGTTCCGAGGCGAAAATCTGTAGTTAGCCAGTCGCGGATACCGGGGATTACGGCTTTTATGCGAATGCATTTGCGTAAAAGGCAGGTCAATTGTACGAATTGTTTGGGTATAAAGCGAAAATGTGTATGCTAATTTCTTCACGCGATAAGATTTTTACGGGTTCTTGCTTTATCGAAGCTATCTTACGAGTGGGAACGTAAAAGATTTCAATTTTTCCTCATTCTTTATACGAGATTTAAGAATTATCTTATCATGTGTGAGTATTTTTGAAAATTTTTTCATTTCTGTATACTTTTTATAGACAATAATATAGTCTGGTCCAAATAAAATCATTGGATCTCTCTGATATTTTATGAAAAAAACTAAGATTATCAAGGACACATTCGGACAAATACAATATTACTACCAAATTAAAAACTCATTATATATATGTCTATTAGCTATATAAGTGGATGTATAGGAATGCACGAGATTGATGATGAAGTGTAACCTCTTTTTACCTTCCGCGAATTTTAATGACCTCTACGAATCTTTTAAACATCAATTTATCACGGTACCCCTTTAAACCGAGTCAGTATTATATCCCAAAAAAAAACAACAAATCATTAGACGAAGTATACTAGAGCTGAGTTCTTTCAAACAAAAAAAAAAAAAGAAAACAGATTTCATCATAATAATTAGCAAGCTGACGTCAATTTGTCGAAGGATTTCGCAACGCGATAAAGGAAGCCCATATCCACACCTACTCCAGCTGCCACATATATAATGTATTTCGCATTTACGCCCGGGCGTGCGCGCGACATTTAGAAAGCGGCGCGCGCGCCCGCCGAATTTTTACGCGGATCCGATTGAATTTCGAATCGAGGAAACGTTTATCCTCTTTTCTCTCTCTCTCTCTCTCTCTCTCTCTCGCTCCCTCTCGCCTACGACTCGCGGACACGTTTATCCTCTTCTCTCTCTCTCTCTCTCTCTCTCTCTCTCTCTCTCTCTCTCTCTCTCTCTCTCTCGCTTCCCCTCGTATATGTGCGTCACATTTACTTCGTTCGCAATCCTCTCCCCGGCGACCCGTAAAAGGTCAAGGAACTCTCTTCAGCTCCGCGCGCGCGCGGGGAAAAGTAAACGTCGCGAATGTATGAGAATCATCTCGGCAAATGTTTGCCGAGTGACGTCAAAAATGCCGAAGAATCGACTTTAAAGATTCTCTCTCACCGCGCTGAATGAACGCGACGTAGCAGAGCAGGCAGCGGTCTTTTAAATCCGCCGTCGACGCGCGCGCACGCGCGTGATGAGAGATAGCTTTGGATCTTCGCGGGCTTAATTTATGCACGCACCGGCTGGAGGAGTAGTTTGCTTTTGTAAATCATTTCGGAAGAGGAGAGGATGAGTTGGCTTTTGTTGAGTTACGGCGAAAGCTGGATATAAGCCACTTTTTCTATTTTTTCAACCATCGATCGAGTGGCTATCATGCTTCTAGTGCTTTTGAAACCCTCGTGGCGCGGAATTGGCAAGATTGGATATGGTGAATTGGGAATAAGTAAATAGAGAACGATACGACTAATAATATTTTCGAAGCAAAGAGTCGAATAAGCTATATTTATTAGAATTAAATTATTTCCCTTTGAATATTATTTAATAATAAGTATATTTATATGATCCCAAATGATCTAAAAGTATAACAACTAGCAGTACGCAAAATCTAAAAAGTATAAATTTGAAAACAAATTTATTAAATCTAATTTTTCATAGTTTATCGATTGTTATTTTAAAAATTCGAGGAATTTTATTTAATTTTTAAGTCTATATAATATATATATGCCAGCCTATGTACATGTATACTTCTATGATTTACTAATGTAAATTTATACCTGTAATAAAATTAATAAATATAATATTATTATAATATTACTTTGCAATAATTTGAAATGTATATAAAGATAAAAATATCTCCAAATAAACCTATTCATTAAACATGTATATGCATGTTTGAGATACTTTCAAAGTGCATAACTTTGTATACACTTATAAACATTAATTAATCCATCTCCTTACCACGCATCGTGGCCTCCCCCCTCAAGCTCGTACATAAAACTGCCATCTGAAAACGCAATCATCCATCCACGTCGAGCACGCGGGCGCAGAGCCGCCGCAGCTGCACCGCGGCGAGCTTGCGAAAGTAGCCGAGCGAAAAAGCGGAGCGGATTGTGTGTGTGTGTGTGTGTGTGTGTGTGTGTGTGTATGTGCCTGCGAGGAGCAAAAATTCCCCGTATCCGGTATTCATAGCACGAGCACGACGAGACAACGATGACGACGATCGCACGCGCGCGGCTGCGCGACCTACTTTGAATCGGCCGCTCGCTTCCTCCCTCCCTCTCTGTCCCTCTGACTCGCGCGCGGAGCTGAGCTTGCGATGCTTTGTCTCGGGATTTTCGTTTAAGGTTTTGCGCGTTTTGTTTTTCTCTTTGTTGAAGCGTTGGATGCGATGTCAATGGGATCAGGGCTGCGAGTTAGAATTTTGAAATGTCCGTTGTTTTGATAGGTGTAGTCTCACGGAGGTGATAACGCGCGTTACACTTTGTTTGAATTTTAGCGAAAAATGCGGGCTGTAATTGGCTCAATAACGTGCGCCGCATCCTCGAATTCAGCATAGTAGAGCAAACTAGATTAGGGTATTTACAGGCAATTTTGTTATTCTACGGATTGCTAAAGGAAGAATTATTATTTCATTCACTCACACGTCATCGTTTTATTCTTTTACCGTTTTAGTCAAAAAACTAATAAAAAATTGATATATCATTACATTAATATTGCAATAATATAAATTCATTCGCTTGATTGCAATGAGAAAAAGTTTTGAGATTGATTATTCCTGTAGCAGTGGGCGTCGAATGGCTTTGACTCATAACAGTGTTGGCGGATGTGCTTTAAACTTTTGCAAATGGACAAATAACTCAAATTTTCGTCGAGCTTTCTTCGTTTCTAATAACTCTCCTTACATTTTATGTAACAGACTTTCAGTTAGAGTTTATTTACAAAGTTTATTTTTCAAATTATTTTCAAATTCAATGATTTAATATCTCAAAAATAACTCGCCATAAATAATGTTAGTTCACGAAAATCAGTAAATTACCAGCCAATTTCACAAATTCTCTTTCAGAATTTTATTGGGTTCCGTTACCAAAGCGATATCATTCAATGACCGCAAGTTGAAGAAAAAATTATCCAAACAATTCTTTATCGAATTTTGAATATGTTATGCATATCTCGTAAAATCATCGGGCCGTGTATTCGCAAAGACATAAACCCCACACAACTCCGTAGCCACTATCCTGAAGCTAATACAATCATGTCTCTTCATAGCCGCAGCGAGGCGAATTTCGAATATACAGGGCCGCTGGTGGGCGTTCGATTCGGCGCACGCGATGCACACACATGTGGGTTCTTATTATTCGCCGCGGCGCACAACCCGCCCGATGTTTTCGCCTGTTGACATCGCGCGCGTGCGCATGCGCCGTGTAATTATCGCGGGGATTTCGACACCTATATATACCCACACTTATATTGTTCGACCCTTTCGCGCCCACTGCCATCACGCACTGGTATGACGAAAAATCCCGATAGCTGCTTCAATGGGCGGGATTTGGAGGAGTTTTGTGGCTGGCCAGAGCTCTGCGAACAAGGGATTAAACCAAGAATACCAAAGCGTTGCTTTTTTTGCGATTCCGCGCTGTTTGGGAACTGTTAAGAGTTTCATGGTCGAAATTTAAAATCGATAAAGGTTATCTGATTTGTATGGGATACCAAGTACGATTTTCTCCTTTTTTTTATTGGCAGGCAATATTATGCGTATTTTAGTATAAAAACGGTATAAATAAGTTTATCATAAAAATCTTTAAATAAAGGAATATCAATGCTCCTTTCTACGCTTTATTAATGAAGAGAATATATATAATTGGTATTCCATTATGAGGGGTTTCGGGCCAGAAAAAGGAGACTTTTATATAAATACACAATGAGGTAAAATTTATCCATAGCATTTAACCGAGTATGAACCGCAAGTCTTGTTATGTACTGCGCGAATCGGGTCAAAAGTAACTAGCGCAGATCAATACAACTCCGCCATTGATTCGTTAAATATGAAAGAACTGAAATTACTCTTGAGTACACAGAAATACGTACGTCCCTGTATGTTTGTAAATTGTGTTACTTTGTTCAATTCAAATCGTACAGATTAATAATCTAAATAGAAAACTTTAATTTTAACCTACAAAGAATTGACAAAAATGAGCAGCTTCTTTCCAAGAAATATCCAACAAATCATATAACGGCGCAAAGTACACATACAAATATAGGAGCGCGTCAACGTAAAATGCAGTTTTGTCCTTGAGTTCGGGCAGCACTTCGCCACGTGAAGGAGAGGAAGTAGGAGCGAGTGGCTTAACCCCCTCGAGTTATTGGGCTCCCTCTTCTGCGAAAACGGCCGATACGGCCGAGGGAGATGAAGTTTTGCGTATTTTTATAATTATCATGCAGTCAGCAAGATTAAATGAGCTGGGACTAAATATTCCTAAAAAGCTCACTTCATAAATATCTTGCTTTTCATAGCATGATACTTTGTGTATTTAACTTAAACCCAAAAATTTACTAAATTATTGCTAGATACAACTCGTGCAAAAATATGAATTAGCGTCTGAATTATCAGGGAGATTCATAAATTTAAGAGAAAAAAAAATCAATCAATATTTTGACAACGGCAATTACAAAAGCTTCAGCAGGAAAAATTGCCCGTTCTCCCAACTCGACACGACAGTTACCCCGAAAGTTCATTGCACCGCGTCCATCATCCTCGCTCCGACGTCCATCCGCGCGCTAAACACGCCGCTAACAAATGACTCCTCCAAAATTCGAAACTGCCATGCCCGCAACTCTCTCCCTCTCTTGTATACCGTTACGTAAGCGCACGCAGCAACGGCCGGGCATACAACGAGCGGGTAAAAAAGAAGTGCTGCGCGCACGCGAAATTTCTTTCTCCTCCTCGCGAAATAATAGACTACATGTAGGACCCGCCGAAAAGAAGAGAGAGAGAGAGAGAGCAAAGAAAAAAAAATTTGCACGCTCTTTGTTTAGGCGTGCATCTGGCGCTCGCGCGGAATTAGGAGTGGCCCAGCCTACGCCCGCCGACGAAAAGAAGAAAGAAGAAGAAGGAGAGAGAGAGAGAGAGAGAGAGAGAGAGAGAGAGAGAGAGAGAGAAAAGGCCTTAGGAACCGGCCCCGCGCGGAAGAGCGACGCGCGATGCATATAAGCGAACGCCGCGCGGCCAATGACACGTGGAATTAACATTTCCAGCGAGAGAGGGGCCAGTGCTTTTCGACTCTATACACACAGACCTCCAGTTCGATTTTGAATTTTAAGAGAAAGAGAGGAGAGGCAGGAAGGCTTTTGTCTGATTTCGCGTTTTTGGCAATGAATTATAGGGCCGCGGAGGCGGTGGCAATATTGTTTATACTCGCCGGGAGATTTATTTCTATTGCCGATGCGATCAATTAACCCGGTGTGCGTGAATTTTCGCGTATCGCGAAGAACGGGTTCTGCAACTTTGGTCAGCGCCTGCATATGGGGTATATGGAGGAGTTGCGCATATATTTGGCGGTACGGTCTCTCGATTATTCTTATCTTCGTCGGATTATAAATTCTCTTGAACAAACAATATACTTAGGAGTAATTATTTATGGCGTTATATATTATTATATTTCTCAAAATACAACGTCCAATGGATAGTATTTAATGATAGATGGCCGGTTTAACTTGAATACTATATTCATCAATCATTCAATCTGTGAAATTGTGCTATTACATGTTTCGAAGGGATCATTAATTGAAGCTTATAGTATCAATGATGTAATTTATCTCGAGCTATATATATGGATCGCCGTTAATAATAATTAGAATTTCTCACGTCAAAAGGAATTTTGCAATCATTTGAAATGAAGTTGTTTGCTCCAATGAAATGTTCACAGAAATGTTTACTCTACGCCTGCTGCTATTAATTCAATCGAAGTGTATTTGTAAGTATACGAATAAACATATTCATTGTTTGTATTACATATATATTTTCATTGCAAAATTGCTGTATACTCAAAATAAAAAAATGGTATTGTCAATAGAAAATATGTTATGTATTTAAAGTAATAAATTTTCCTTCTACAATACTAAAATAAAGCCAACAGGAAGTAAGATAAAAAATGAGGCACAATATACCTGTAATTTTGGATACTCTAAAAGATGTTATTAAAAGTTTATTTAAAAAGTTACAAAAAATATCGATAAAAATATTCTTACGGTATAAAGCTCTGCGAGACAAATGAAATTCACACTTGAGTATATTAAAAGTCAAGATTCCGTTTAAAAACTTATCTCAAAATCGATTACAATGCATAAATTAAAGCTCCTTTATCGTGATAAGCGAGTCGACTGATGGGCGGACATGATTCACGATTACGATAAGACTCTCTTATTTACCTTAAAATATAACAAGTATGAGAGAAAAAAAAAGTAACCCGCCCGCGTCGATAACCAGCAACCGCTCAAAGTTGAACGAACGCGATAATTTTCCGAAACTGCTCTATTCCTCATCGACTATATTACTTATACTCTCTCCTTAGACTTGAAAAAAAAACAACGCCTTCACATCCGCGCTTATCCACCTTGGCCATCGCCCCGGGGAAAAAGGCGGCTCTGTCGGTGAATAAAAGCCGCTCTCGACCTCGCTGTGTGTGTGTATGTGTGTGTGTGTGTGTGAACGCGCGCGGAGCAAAGAGTCATCGTCCTGCGAGGTCGTGGCGATCGATAAGAAGGAAAGTACAAAAATCGACCGGCTGCTCCAGTTTTAGCGCCACCGACGCTGCGCTTTGCCCGCTGCATCTCGGTCACGATGCGCGCGCGCATGCACACGCGGTTATATAGGCGAGGCGACTTCGCCTTGTGTGATGCTTGTTTTATTATTTTATATGGGGTGAGATGGGGGCCTGCTTTTTTCTTCTTTTTTTTTTAATTCCGTGTATTGTAGTATGGTATATGCTGACAAAGGGATTTTAATCAAACTTTGGAAAATGATGCTTATTTTCTAAAAGGGTCCCTTGTGCACTTTCGCGATGCGGGAATAAAAATGGAAATGCATCTATTAGAAATCTCTTACATTGATTGTATGCTTTTTGTAGAAGATGTAGAAAAATTAAATAATATCTTTTGTTATTTTCAAATAATATAAAAAGATCTGTATTTATTACCATCTTTCTTTAATAGATTTACAAAAGAAGTATAATTTTGGACTATACGACTGATACAATAATACGCTTATCAACTGCAATAAATATACGCAAGCCATTTCAATTTTTGAATTATACGAGTATCATTTTAGTATAACACGATAAAAAAATTTATTTTGTGTTTCAGTGATAAATTCAGAAAACTGTTTGCAAAGAAATAAATATACTTTATCTTGAAAATTCACTCATACCTCGTGTTTGACTAAAATGGTTAAAAGAAAAACTAAAGCTTTGAATCGCAAGTCATTCGCGCGTGAGTCACACAACTCGAGTGTTGTAAAATGAGTTCATTCACTCTAAAAATGTCAATAATTTATTCCCCGTGAAAAAAGTGATTGGTTAAAGTTGGACACGTCTATATACAAGTGAACTTTTTCAAGAGCGAGTTTATTGAAGAATTTCAGCTATTAAACAGACATTTTGCATAAATTTGTATCCAAAGCGTCAAGTCTCAAATTGTCAAATTGAAAAGAAAAGAACGGGAGAAAGAAGGAAATTAAGCGTTAACCTAGTTCGCCGGCGAGCATCACGGCAAACTCTCCGCAGACACAGCTCGACACGCCAGCCTCGCCTCTCTCATTGAAAAACAAAAATAAAATCTCTCTTTCGTATACATACGCGCGAAATCGAAAAAGTGTCACACGTGTACGCCTCCGCGAGTCCCCGATTCCCCCGCCGACAATATAATGCAATCGCCCGATGAGACTCTCACATACGTGGCGCGCGGGGGAAAGAAAAGGAAAGCCTCCCCACCCGCTGCCCGGAAGATAGGGAAATGTGTCGCGCGCGCGAGAGGAGAGGAGAGTATACTTTCATTGCTGTTATACAACAGCCGCGGGGCATGCGCGAGCCTCGCCGTGTGTATATACACGTACGTGTATAGGGTAGTGCGCGTGCGCGCGCGCTCAAAAGGAGAAACGAGAACGCGAGCCGGCGGTGCAGTGCCTCTCAATGGGAGGCGACGATGATAATTCCGAGAGCAGAGAGAAACGATGACACGGCGCAAGGGAGGGAACGCCACTGACTCTCGTCGGGCTTGAATGACTATTTTCTCCTTTTAATCGAACAAATCCTTATCATTCTCCTTTATTGTAAACGCATTTCTTTCATTTATTAAGTGAATATGGGACAGTCGGCACTATATCATTCCAACGCTAACGAGGTCACTCCAAAATTACTCTTACTCAAGTATTGATTTATTCACAGGTGTTACGGATAACTTGAGCATTGCATTAATGAAGCTCGTACGTAGATTCTAAAATGAATGACGAAGAAAAGCCAATTTCAAAGTTTTGTGCGAAGAAAAACCAAAAATGAGCCCATCCTCTGGCTTTTGAAGCTCGCGCGAAACTTTGAAGTTGGTTTTTCTTAGTACCGCGCAACGAAAGCTGATTAGAAAATCGGATTTCAGATCAGATCTAAAAGTAGAATCACACAAACACGTTTTTGGTATAATAATTTTCCATCGAATCATTACGGTTATTCGATGAAGGATAATGATTTTTCTACCTGAAATAAGATGGCATATGGAAATGAAATTGTCAACTTCAACTAATTCATTTATTTCCACATTGAACACCGAGCCAGCAAGCCTTGGAAGTGTGGAAAAACCGGAAAGGACACGGGGGCGCTCAGGCGTTCCCCGAAAAGCGTCTCGGAAAATTCTATCGACCGCGGCGGAACTCGAGTTCCAGCTAGCACACACGACACCGCACCGCGTCATAAATCGATATAGTATAGACCATTTCGCAGCTGCCACGTGGCGTACGTCTGGCCTTCGCCATCCCAGCCGAAAAAACGCCTAGGCAATGGTATACTGACCCCCCGATACACTCGCAAGCTCCGAGCTTTCCCGAATACATTAACACAGCCCACGCGCCTCGCTAGAGTGTAATGATTATGGAGCGTGTAGTGGCGGAGAGGGGCTGGAATTATAGTTTTGTGTGTTATTTTAGCCGTGAAATATGTTTTATCAGCTGTGGTATTATGGACAGAAAATATGCGTTTGTTTTATGAATAGTTGGGTGAGTAAGTAGGTTGTAATGGTTGTATAAGTTCAAAATTTTACTCTTTATTCAAAATAAAAACACTTCAATTATTATTAACCAGTTGTGTATACCAATTATCCTAGCGAAAGAAAATAATCTTCATTTTAATCGTCAGCAATGCACGCATATACAAAACAAACAATTCATCAAATAACTAGCAAATCAATGGCATTCGCATAGGTATATATATACCACACAGATCGCAAGCCCGCGTCTCCCCTACGCGCAGCCCAATATATCAGTTAGCCGCTGACAAATTTATTTCGCCGGTGTCGACCGCACGTATATATATATTTTCGCGTGCACGTGGGTTCGCTCACTCTGTACGCATATAATACGCAGCGCCGCAAAAGGGCCACGACGACGAGGCTCGGGCGGCCGATCGGGCCGTATGTGTGTCCGATGAAAAATTGCCGAAGAATCGCTCGCGTGCGCCCGTAAAAGGACAGAGCGAACGCGCGCGCTTCCACTTTCTCCGCGCGACTTCGATGCAGGTCGTCTTGCGGCTCGCGGAATATATAAAAGTGTTCCCAGCGCGCCGCGCGACGAAAGTGGATTAATAATCGAGCGCAGCGGAATTAATTGGCCGATTTTACCGGGGCGCTAGTGAGTTACGCGACATGTACCTATATATATTTCTTTTTTTATATGCCATGATGTGCGAATTCGAGTGTGTTATAAGTGTATATACTGCACGGGGATGGATATTTAATGGACGATTATGGGTTGCAAATGAGACGTGCGACTTTCTAAAGTGTATAATTTTATTGACAACTTATACGGCGACAGAGCGGCTCGTATACATATGAGGATGGACTACGCGCGGTTACGTGTATATAACCTGAAGCAGAAAAAAACGAGAACCGAGGGTCATACTAATGCGCAGCTCTTATATACGCGGAAAATAAAAAGTATACGATAAGTATAAGAATGAGTTGGGTAAACAATCTTTTGCTCGATGCTTTTAGCGATTTTCCCCGATTACAAAGGCGCCCTCCGCGAAAGACACTGCGCGCGCATTTGTCTCGAGTGCGATATATTCATATGCTGATTTTCATAATAATCGCCATATTTCGCTTGAGCTGTTCCAGCGAGCTGAACAAAGAACAAATACGTCGTCGACAAAGAGTATGAAGCGATTGGGAAAAAGTGGGCTGTTAAACATAAAAGAAGAAACCGCTAAAAGTTTGTGGAAATTTATTTACTCGCCGAATATAATTAATTTTTCTCTTCAGGCAACATATAGCTTTTGTTCAAGGAATTCTGATCTGAAATGTAGCATCATTACAAAAGGCTGTTTTCACGCTGCTTTTCCTAACACACAATCTTAAAAATATGTTATCCCTATTTTACACAAAGTTTGGCCAATTAAACATATTACACAAAATTTAAATTACCCAGAATTCATATTACAGAAAAGTATTACGTATCAATGCCATTCAAATATGACAATAAAATCATTAAACTCTAGAACGTTAGTAGAAATGAAAATAAACAGCCATTTACACATTTCTCCACACTAGCAAGCACCATTGGTACTTTCTATACATCCCTACACATGCGCCCTGAAAGCTGACTTGGCGCACTCCCCCGTTGCCGAAGAAAAGAACCACACAGCCCCGAATGTCAATAATAATAGTCCAGCACACGTGCGCTCGCGCAGCGTCAGCAGCACGCTGTGTGCAGTCTTCCGTACATATGTGCACGTACATATAAGACGCACACCACGCGGTTACTGCAATTTCGCCGGCGCGCGCGCCCTGACCTCTCCCAACACTCTTATTCTTCATTCATAAGAAGGCGCGCAAGTGCAGCTCGCTCGGTCGTTAAAAGGCGCGTCGTCTATACGGCGCAAGCGCGCCGGCGGCAAAGGCGGCGCACTGCATGCACGTGCATACACACATGCGGGCCGAGCGGCCGCCGCCTGCGCGAGTATTACGTGTACGTGCACGCGGCCGATAAGGTGCGCTCATGTGTGTGAGAGAGGGCGAGCCAAGTTTAGTGACCGGGAGAGCCGCGGCCACGAGCTGAACTGTGTTTTGCCGGGGCGCTGCTGCTGCTGCAGAGCCGATGTTTGGTATTTTGGGGGAGATTTTTCTTTTATTTTTTTCAACAGTTTTTGCTCAGACGCGGACTTGGGTAAATGGTTGTTTGGAAATGTTGGAGGGAAATTGGTCGGTTGGAAAAAATCTATATATATGGATGAAATCGTGCGTATGCTTTTTAGGGAACGTTTTCTAAACTTTTAATTGGATTTTCGCAGAGAATACGGTGTTACAGGCTGAAGCTGACACTTTGAGTTTCGAATGAAAATTAAAATATAATAGTCTTTTCGAAAATAGAATCATATATTATATAAAAAAAAAACTATAGATTTGTTAATCGAAACGCTTCCGGTACCATAATGGTTACAAGGATATTGTAAAAGCAACAATAACACGTTGTACTACTCGTAAGTATAATGAAAATACGAGTCCCGATAATTTTTCGAAGAATTGTAATTTGACCAAGACGTAAAATAAATTATACATCCATATCACGACTTACTAAAAGTCTTCAACAGCCGCGACACCGCGCAAACTTTTGACAGCACACTACATGCAGAGACCACCATCACACACACACACACACACCGATAAATCCAGTCAACCGGGCAAAATGAAGTCACGCCGAGCGTAACCTCTCCCAAATCACGTATACGTATGTGCATATTATACGCTGTACATGCGATGAGAGTAAATCAAAACCCCTCGCGTCATCCCCACAAATGTAAATGCGTCTATATATCGGCGATTAAGGGGTACGCACACACGCAGACGGCCGCTGCACGTACAGGGCCCTTATCTTTCTGTAAATACGCGAGCTGGCGAGATATCGGGCGAGATAGGCGCTGCAGCGAACGGCTGTTGATAAGTGTAAGTATTTATGTACGATTTGACGCTTTTTTAGGCTTCGCTGGATGTTTCAAATTTTTCGTCGAGATAGCGAGTATCAGATTTGTTAATGAAACTATTATGATGGTTTCGATGATAACTTGAATATACTGCTTTTTTAATGTTTAGTTGATAACGAAAAATCTACATGGAAATTAAGTGAAATGGTTAAAAAGAACGAGGACGTACACTGAGAGAAATGTTCTAATAAAATTTATTATAAAAGTCACAAAAATTACTATATTTTATAGGAACGGTGGGACAAATACACTTTATGCTG
>JAPYZP010003376.1:0-11658 GCA_030522985.1 Torymus sinensis | reverse complement strand
ATAATATCTACTTGTGCTCCTCACCAACAAGCAGAATTAAATCAGTAATATTCAATTCTGTAATTTCTTCTAAGCAGCAACAGCACATCCCAGCAGCAGCGATAAGAAGATTCATACCTACTACTCTCATCTCAACTTTTGTGTCATCTCATACTTTAAGTACTTCTTACTCACATTACGGCAAAACTCAAACTTTGGCAATACTCAAAAAAGTGAATCAGGTTCGTTTCCCCTTTAAAGGGAGGACCTTATAATAATAAACTCTGAAAATTTAATGTAATTAATTATGACTGCGACAAACATGTTAATTTTTACTACATATTGTAAGATCATTGTAAGTTCGTAAGTAATGAATCAGAATATATTGTACAGTTAAATTGACTTTGTTCGACATTAAATTTATTTCATCTTCCACAGCATGTTACTGAAAAAAGTTATGAATTACTCAAACAACTAATATATTCTGAAAATAAAGAAAATTTTATTAAATAAGAAGGTGGTTCACCAGGCGGGTGAGTAGGCGAGTTTCCAGGCTGTTTTCCAGGCGGGTTTCCAGGCTGTTTTCCAGGCGGGTTTCCAGGCTGTTTTCCAGGCGGGTTTCCAGACGGGTTTCCAGACGCTGCTCCAGGCGGGTTTCCATGCGGGTTTCCAGGCGGTTCCCACCAAGCGGCTGTGTTACTGAACAGCAGTCCTAGATAGGACCGATGAAGAAACGGTAGTGGACGATCGCTCCAGAGATGTTCCAAATCCAGATGGGGATAAACTTCTCAAGACGTCCTGTACCGTTGAGAGCGGGAGCGTGACTGACGCGTGGGTTGATCACGGCGCCATCTTGACCTGCGCTCTCAGGCGCCACACGTTTATGCGCAGCGCTCGCGCCGGCACGAAAAACAAAAAAAGGAGGGAATACGGGCTCGCGCGTCGTGACGGCCCAATACCAAACAGGGTTCAAAAGTTATCCTAACCTAAAAAATTTCAAAATTTTGAGATTTTTCATTAAAAGGCAATTTTTATGATTTTTTTACGAAAAAATTTTTTTGTATAGCAGATTATATGGGAAAAAGTTTACAAATTATCTGCAGAATCAGTCTGAATTTTTGTTAAAGTGTTGCCAATATTCTTGAATTTTGGAGTTGAGAGCGTATCCTTGAATGTATGAATCTCAGAGACGAGGTGGATAAAAATCTTGGGGTTGGTCTTAAAATCTTCCTTTTTTTAGTACCTTTTGATCCATTTTTTGAAAAGTTTGAGAGGTTCATGCTGGAAATTGTTACAGATGATCAAAGTACTGGAAAAAGTAAAAAAAACCATAAATAACGATCATATACTGTTCTATCAAAGTTTATACTTATAAATAATTGTATCGGCATGATCTATGAGATGTTTATGTTTCATTCATTCCACTTTTTATAAGAAATATTTATATTTAGTAATCTATTCCCATTTAAGGGAATACATCTAACAGTAATAGAAAATTAATATAAAAGCAATATAACTCAGATCTGTAAAATTGACTTACGTGCTTGTCAAAACTTTCATGCTAAAATTTGTAGCTATAACTTCTTCTACCGGCTGTAATATTATAAATTGAAACACAAAATATATCTCTATTGCATGAGGATAGTAACTCAATTTATTGGTCAATAACCTCACACTTTAACAATAGACAAAGCATGATTTTCCTTATTTTCTATTAAAATGTCAAATGTATTTCGTAACATACTTTTCTTTAAAACAAATGCAAAAAGTAGAAAACATTTCTTTGAAATTTCGAATGCAACAATTCATTATTTTAAATATTTATTACTGTCATTTAATCTTTAATGAATTTAAATGATAAAATTGGATGTAACTCGTTACACGCATATGCCATAAGAAATATTTTTCTAACTATTCTCACTTTATTTCATATCTAAGGTAATATATTCAACAGAAACTCTATGAATAGGAATATAACATCTTCAAAATAAGAAAGCTGTAGGTTTATTTAATTATACAAGCTGATCAGTTTATACCACTGCCAACTATCAAATTTCCCCGTAACTTATTGATATAAATACATTAATATTTTTATGTTTCAATTTAAAATATTCCTTTCTAAAGTTATAGCTACAAAAATTTTCTGATTTTTTAAATTATCCAATTTTTAAATATAAACCCGTATATAACACTACATCTTGTATTTATTTGTCAAGATTACTTGATTATTTAGCGCTGACTTATATCCTTGGAAATGATTATTTTCATTTGTGAGGTAATAATTCATTTTGATCAACAATATTTATTTTTTTTATATACTTATAGTTCTACCCTATAAACAAAAGTACAAACTAAGAATCATTTTCCTTAATAATAAAAATATGTATCTTACTTAAGAATATTAAAATACTTATCTAAATCACGCAGATGTTAATAGTAACAGAATACCACTTTATTTCTATTTTTATTAAAAAATCTTGGTTTGTCAAACGTCAAAATTTTCTGCTTCTCTAGTATAAACACAGCAATATTTAAGGGCTACGCGCTCAGTACCTCTATGGATTTGTAAATATAATATAAAAAGGTCTGATATAGAGCTTAGGGACTGTCTCCATAAGAGTGCCTATGCCTATAAGCTCACGATCTGTAGACCAGTTCCACGTGTATACGGGAGCGCGTAGACGTGAACACAGAGCAAAATAATTATTTAAATAAATATTAACCCCAAGCAGTCTGGGAGGTGAATTCCACGCGTATACGGGAGCGCGTTACGCGTGTACATATGGCAAATATATTATTTAAATAAATCTTAACCCCAAGCAGGCGGGGGTGAAGAGTTTCACGCGTATTTGCGAACGCGACAGACGTGCGTACATGGTAAAACAATTATTTACATAATTCCTAATCCCAAGTAGGCGGGGGATGTGAGTTCAGCACGTATACGGAAACAAGACCTATGTACATGTCTCACGCGCTGCCGTATACTCGTGGAACACGCCTCTTCCGCCTACTCGGGGTTCAGATTTATTTAAATATTTATTTTTCCATGTATATATACGTCTGCCTTATTGCCCTATATGCGTGGAACTCGCATCCCCCGCCTACTTGGGGTTAATTCTTATTTAAATAATTATTTTGCCATCTACTATTTAATAATAAAATTATTCTTAAAATACCACATCACCTCCAGTTGTCCAAAACAGAACTTGTTTTCTCAGATTGGCGTTGAAAATACTAAATAAGTGACGGTAAAAAATGTAGATTTTTTGGGACATTCTTATTAACAGAAAAGCTAAAATCATGAAGAATCGTAGTCTCCATTGCAAAATTTGTTCTAAATAAAGATAGAATGACGTGAAACTTTCCCATATACTATTTTATTTCTTATAACTGGGAATTTCAATAAGGTATTCGAAACCGACGGTCAAGCTAAATAATGTATTTATTAATAATAAAGTACACTTAGATCGACTTAATATAATATATCTTGGGACCGGCTTCTCTTATCTGTCTCGACTCCTTGTTCACCTGTCAACGAACTGCCTGATTAGCTATCAATCACGAGAATTGACATTATCGCGGACGGTTTCCCGCGCAATTAGACGTACGTCGTGTAGACATAGCGCGTGTAGACGCGGCTCGCTGAGGGAATACTCGGGTCGACCATCAGTCGTTCGGTTACGCTGGGCGCGCGATGCCAAGATGGCTACCGCGATGCAACATCTTCTCACTGTTCACGACGCTATCGTACCCGCTAGATCAGGGTTCCCTACGAACCCGGCACACATCGCAGAACGGCTCGCTTAGGATATTCGTGCGAGGGCCCTTAGCCGCCTCACGTTATCTATCATGCCTCTCAATCATTCCGTAACTCCTATACGAAACACGTACACTCGATGTCGCGATACTTGCCATTCTTTTGCCGCTCGTTCACATAGCTCTTCTCGTACGAGATTGTGCTTCTAGTGCTTCCAGAGCTACGCTAACCGTCCACGTGCGGTTGAACGTCCTGCCGATTCAGCTCCTGGTTATCTACAGATAAGAAGACGAAAGATTACGGTTGCAGCCATTTAATATATTCTCGTCAGTCCTTGTCGGGTCCTCGAGCTGTAACGACGTACTATAATAAAGAAATACCTTTTTTTATTGATTGTGTGAGTTTGTGTTGTTTACTTCATTCCCCGTGAATCGGAATCTACCCATACTCACCCTTTTACTTAACTCGCTAACTTTTACTTCCACCATTCATTCCGTGTGCCCGCGCTCTCGGCTACCGTTCGTCTGCCGCTATGCTGTTCCACGACCGAGCGCTCCCCGTCCCACTGATCCCCAGCCTAATGCTCGCGCGCAAGCCGCCGTCGGCGCACCAATGTGCGCCCGCCTTAAGCCCTCTGTCGCGGCTCTGCTTCGCTCTGCTGCTCCCGCTCTAATGCTGTCTGCTTTCTCTCTCGCGCCTTGCGGTGCTTGCGACCCCGTCTCGACATCCGTGCACCTCGTCCTGCTGCTACCTCCTACAGGTGCCGCCCTCGACATCATCTTCCTCCGCGGCTATTCCCAGTGCGCATCTTCGGCCCCGACACATGTTGCCGCGTCGTTTGATCACGGCGCACGTGTCCGCACCCGGGTGTTAGGTTAGGTGGCGTGCGGGATTGGTTCTTATCTTTCAGGTGCAAGGTGTATTGGCGGGTGCACTTGCACCGTCACAGCCCCCGCCCCCTAAACCAGTGGAACTCTTAGTACCAATTGGTTTATATATCTTTCGTTACTCACCGCCTCGATCGTTAATTCGTCCCTCGGATCTATCCGGCCAGGGTAGAAACGAGGATGACATTCCACTCTTCTATCTCGATGCCCGCCAGGGAGTCGATGAGCCCCTGCATGCTCATACCACCCGAGCCCTTCCGCCCAGTGAGCTATCACGAAGGGCCTGAGCCAAATGGGTCTGGGATCGCAGCACTAACCGCTGTTGGGACAGTCGTTCGCTCGACCCGAGAGGAGCGGTCCCGGCTCCCACTGCTGGTGGAGGCCGACTGATCCCGTCCCTGTTGTCGGCTGAGTCAACCCCTTCTGGTCCTTCGGCTCCGGGGAACCCCCTCAGGTGTCCTGAATTCACTGTCTTCGGTTCTGGTGACCGGCCTGGCCCGACCCCGAGGGCAGAGCTCAGATTTCTCGATTGCCGCTGCGTGATAGTCGGGTTGGTCTCGTTCCGGCTCCGTCAGCTCTCGTGGTCGATGCGTCGGACCGTACCTATGACAAGTGCGGAGGTCAACGCCTCGCCTTCCACAATTATAACAGTACCTCTCCACCGGCTCACGACATACCCGCCGACAATCCCCAAACTTCCAGCATTGAATGCAGGCGTGGGGCAGCAGGTTGATCGCTGGGTCCGCAGGTATGGGAACTCACATTGGAACTGGGTTCCCGTCGTGTTGGCGTGCATCGGGGATCCCAGCGGTCCTCTGCCGAGACTAGAGCCGAGGTGGAGCCACCCATATTAGGGGGGAGGGACCCGAGAGTGTGTCCCATTCCTACTCCCCTAATCGTCCGCCTGAGGCGTTGGCCACCGGGATCGGGGCCTCCACCCACGTCGTTCGAACGCTCTCCCCTAAGGGGGTTGCCGCAGTGGCGCCACCAGATCAACCAAGTCGGCCATCTCTCTTCCGGCGGCCTGGCTGTCCCGACGTAGTCACCCTCCGCCCCTTCCAGGAGCAGTGCCTCTTCTTCGGCGTTGAGGTCAACCTCCATTGGTACTCCCTCCATGGCCAGGATGTCGGGGGCTGGATCCTCCAGAAGTCTCCTCTCCTCTTCTTCCATCCTTCCCAAGCTACTCTAGGGCTGCTCCTCTGCCCTTGCGGAGTACGGGGCACCATGGTGATTCCATGGCGGCCCCCCTTTCGTCCGCGGGCCCATCTTCCCCTGGTTGACGCCATCCCCCCCCCCCATCCACGCACAACGCTAAGGCCAGCCTGCGTTGTTGTTGGATCTCCTCATCTATCTCTCGTAGGTAGCTCGACGCCTAATATCTTTCTTTCGACTGAGCAAGTACATCAGTTATCTGGCTAGCAGAACCTACCACCATGCTATTTCCTGTCCCAGCGTCACAATAATCATCACCATGTATTCGCGGCGCGACACATAGCGTCTAAGCTGAGATAGTCCCGTGCTTTACACCGTAGATCGATGGGGTCTCGAACTGAGATCCTTTTATTTGCGAACCCCTTCCCATTGTCCGTTAATAAATAGGCAAGTGAGTTCCACCGGCAAAGGATGAGTTTCGCGAACGCCCGGGCGACCGACTTTCCGTCCGCGACTCGCAGGGGTTTCAACTGTATCCATTTTGGGACAAGTTCAAGGAACACGACTAGATACCGCAAGCGCTGCCTACTGGGGGGAGGGGGGGGATTCCATCAAATCCACCGCTATCACTGCCCAAGGGTGTTCCACGTTCCGCCGTCCACTGGCGGGTCCCGACTGGCTTGTCTTATACTGCTGGCATAATTGGCATGATTTGATGAACTTATTTACATCATGCCATGCCTCCGGCGATTACTGCTCTCTCGCGACCTTATCGTAACTTTTGTCCACCCGTAAGTGCCCGGCGGAGGCCTCGTAATGAGCATCGGAGAGGACCGTGTTACGATGTTCTACCGACACGACCAACCGCCATGCCTCTTCGAGCTGCCTCACGGGGAGTTGGTCCCGCGACAACGCGTCCGGAATGTGGTGGATAGCCCCCCTTCTATGGATGATCTCGAAGTCCCATTGCTGTAGCTTGAGCACCCATCGCATTAGGCGGCCCGACAGCTCCTTCAAACTATGCAGCCACCGCAGTGCGCTATGATCGGTGATGACGCTGAAATGGTATCCCTCCAAGTACGGTCGGAATTTTTGTATGGACCATTTCACCGCCCGGCACTCCTTCTCGGTGGTCAGCTAGTGTATCTCCGAGGCCGTCAGTACCCGACTAATGTACCCGATCAGATGTTCGTCGTCCTCGAATTCCTGAATAAGCACCGCCCCAAGCGTGTGACTGTCTCGAATGCTTGCGGTTGCTCCTCCCCCAACCACATGTCAGTCTTTTTTATAATAGCCGCACCAGGGGTATTTTTATCTCCAATTCGTTTTCTATGAACCTAGCGTACCATCCAACCATTCCCAAGAACCGGCGTAGCTGCTTTACGTTTCGTGCGGCTCAACTCGTTCCGGATTCAGGCGGAAGCCGTCCCGATCCAGGAGGTAGCCTAAGTAGGCTACCTGATAGCAACAAAACTCACATTTCCACCTGTTCACGGTTAGCCCCGCCCCCACTAGGCACATCACGACTTTATCAACCCATTTCAAACAGTCCACGAATCGTCCCGTCACAATGATGATATCGTCTAGGTATTCGAACACGAATGGTTCGAATTCCGACCCGAAGAGTTGATCGTTTAACCGTTGAAAAGTTTGGGGGGCGTTACTTAATCCGAAGGGCATCCGCTTAAAATGCCAAAGCCCTGACCCGGGTACCGCGAACGCGGTATACTTTTTACTCTCCTCCTCCATTGGGATTTGAAAATATGCTTGCTTCAGGTCTATCTTCGTGATAAATCTCGCGAGACTTAACTTGTCAAGGATGCTGTCTAGGTTTTGGCTCGGGTACACGTCCTTTTTTGTAACCTAGTTCATGGCCCGATAGTCTACACAGAATCGGTACGTTTTGCCCTGCTTTGTCACGATGACCGGGGCGCTACTCCACTCGCTCCACAATTTTTCTATAATCTCCAGTTCCCGCATCCTCTTCACCTCGTCCACCACGACCTGCAACATCTTTGTGATAACCCTCGCGGCCGATGTTTAATGGGGGCGTCCCCCTGCAGGTCTATGGTATGGGGGGTCAATGATGTGCACCGAAACTCACCGTCCTGCTCCGGAAGTAGTATAGCCACTAACTGTAATACCCTACTCTTCTCTTGGTCATCCAATTCGGATAGACCTGTGCATGCTGAAAATATCTGGCCCTGCGCCTCGGGCATCTCCTCGCGATAGAATTCCATCCACGGCCAATCCCTACCGCATTGTCCGCGTTTCAAACTCGTCTCGATCTCGAATTCTTTACAAAAATTTATATCCAGCACCACGTCATGGCAAGGGATCGCCGTTGCTCTGGCTGCTAATACTCCCAACTCTCCCGCCACATATAGTGATAGCCGTAATAGCCCCTCTACCGCGGAGGTTTGGCCCATAATTGTTCTGATCCGCATCCCCGACACCTATAACCTATCCCGAAATCTATCGGCTACCTTGAGTCTTCCATCACAAATTGTAGGAACTGCCGCTCGTCTTTCATGGCGACGGCGGCTTCTACCTCATCGGTCCGTTCGATTTTTGTGAGGGACCTCACCTGTTGGTAGGCTCCACGACCACTATCAGGTTCTCTGTTTCGGCCACCGTGTCTCCATCCTAACAGGGAGCGGCCGTCGCACCGCCACCCGCCGATACTGGTATACCCCTCTGGTGACTAGGACCAACCGAGCCTCGGCTATCTATCAGTTCCTTGACGCTATTACAACCATTCTCTACCCCACGCTCCCTTCGTCTAATTGCCGCTACCGCCTCCTCTTCTGGCCCTTTCTCGACTCCGGGGTGCGTGTCGGCCTTCCCCACTGCACTGTGGCTTAGTTTTCCGCCAGGGCCCTCGTTATTGGTTTGCAATCCGGGCACGACTTAATATTCCTCCCTGGGCCGATGCAGCACTCTGTATTCTCTACTCCATCGGTGGGTCTCCCCGGGCATTCGAACGCATGGTGTCTTAACTTCCCGCAAGCCCCGTACCACTTCTCCGGTCATTCTCTCGTAAAATGTCCAACCACGTTACATCGGAAACATGCACCTGGCTCTTGTCGTTGGTCATTGCCCCTCCTTGGGTTCCCATATCACCCCCATCCTTCACGACTACGTTGGGGTAGGCGCCACGTCCCCTGTTCGGCGGTCACGAGTTTGAAGCGGTGTCCCTTAACGTTACTACTCCGCTGTCCAGTTCGGGTTTCGTGTCGCGTCGCCGTTGTTTGGTCTTCGTTAGCGTGTTACTTTCGCCGACTTCTGCGGCTGCTGCCACGCTCTCTGACTCGACCAGTTCTACTATCGCGACGTTCCTGGTGTGCCACCTCTTACCTGTCCTCGCTTTTCCCCCAAATCTGATTCGTCTGATCCTGCCGGTTGCCGCTCCCTGTCTGGCTTCTTCGGGCTCTCTTCTCCTGCAGTATATTTTGTGCATCCAAAAAACACCCATTGTCATGTAGGAAATGGGTATTTATTTGATCCAGAAAACAGTACAAAAATTTTAAAAAAGGTAGCTCACGATCACGATAAATCAAATAACATACAAACCGTATCATTAATGAAATGAACTTGTTCCCGTATGGAAATAACAAATGTATGAAAATGTAAGAGACCATAAGAAACCGTAAGAAACCGTATAAAATTGTATAAAAAAATTGGTTTTCGGACATTTTTTTTACGGTTTTATACACTTTATTACAATTTCTTATATTTTTATACATTTAAAAAAATAATAATTTTTTCCAAAAATTTTCTTATATATTAATCAGTTTTGATAAAATGTAAGAAAATGTATAAAAATTTACAAAATTGTATAAAAGTGTATATAAACCCTCCCCAATACTCCTCTTCCTCTCTGTCCCTTTCTCTCTTCCCCGTTCTCTCTCTCTCTTTCTCTCTTTCTTACCCTTTCCTTCTCTCTCTCTGCTTCTTTCCAAAAGAATATCATAGTTTAAAACAAATACATGAACGAAGTGCAATCAATTAATATGTTGACAAGTACATTTTTGTAACATAACAAGTATAGGTATCATGGAGTTATTTTTATTGCCTCTCTCCACCTTTCCCCCTCTTTATCTCTTTCTTATCCATTAATATGTTGACAAGTACATTTTTGTAACATAACAATTATAGGAATTATGGAGTTATTTTTAAAATAAAATTTGTTTAATATATTTACTATAAAAATTTGTATAAAATATAATTATGTCTAACATAAAATATTACTAAACCAAAAACTATAATTCAAACACAAAATGGTGAAAAATTTTTGCGTAAACATATGATAAATACGGATCATAAGCATTTTCTGACTAGCGTTAATAAGCACGCTACACACTGTTCGTCTTTTGTGTTGCTCTTACCGAAATTCGAGCTGGACTCGATTATTCGATATCATTCGGACACACAATAGATTATCTCGAATTCTCAGACTATGTAAGTGATATTTTAGCTGTTTTTTTATTAAAATACACATACTTGCTGGATGCGTCATTTCGCAGTTCAAGCTGTTTATACTGCATTAATATATAATCGCTAGTGAAAATTGTACACATACATCAGTAAATGTTAAATATTGGGTACCTATTAGAAATGTTCATGTTTCAAAGATGTAGAGCCGGATATTAGAAATTTTGTTAGAAATATTCATGTTTCGAAGTTGTAGAGTCTCATGTCAACGTAATTTCATAATCATTAAATGTTTATACGCTATCATCCTTTTCAGCTTACTAATGTATACTTATTGCCACTAATGTTCTCGTTTACACCGATGAATCACTAGCGGAAAATAAACTAGTGAAAATATAAGGCTCTCCCAAGAAGCGGTCGTTTCTAAAAACGTACATTAGTAAATGTCAAATATCTGGTACTTGTTAGGAATTGTCATCTTTCAAAGATGTAGAGCAGGATGTTAGAAATTTTGTTAGAAATATTCATGTTTCAAAGATGTAGAGCCGGATGTTAGACATTTTGTTAGAAATATTCATGTTTCAAAGATGTAGAGTCTCATGTCAATGTAATTTCATAATCATTAAAGATTTATACGCTACCATCCCTGTCAAGTTACTAATATATACTTATTGCCGCTAATGTTCTCGTTTACACTGAATTTTAATTAATCGTTTACAGTTTCACAAAACTAATAAGTAATTCATCGGTGTAAACGAGAATATTAGTGGCAATAAGTATATATTAGTAAGCTGAAAGGGATGATAGCGTGTAACATTTAATGATTCTGAAATGACGTTGACACGAGACTGTACATCTTTGAGACATGAACATTTCTAACAGGTACCCGATGGTTAACATTTACTGATTTACGTGTTTAATTTTCACTAGCGATTATATATTAATGCAGTATAAACAGCTTGAACTGCGAAACGACGCGTCCAGCAAGTATGTGTATTTTAATTAAAGAAACACCTAAAATGTCACTTATATAGTCTGAGAATTCGAGATAATCTATTGTGTGTCCGAATGATATCGAATAATCGAGTCCAGCTCGAATTTCGGTAAGTGCAAGACAAAAGACGAACAGTGCGTAGCGTGCTCATTAAAGCTAGTCAGAAAATGCTTAAGATCCGTATTTATCATATGTTTACGCAAAAATTTTTCACCATTTTGTGTTTGAATTATAGTTTTTGGTTTAGTAATATTTTCTGTTCGACATAATTATTTTTTCATACAAATTTTTATAGTAAATATATTAAACAAATTTTATTTCAAAATTTTTTTTTATTTAATAATTGACTTGCCTACTGTACTTAATTGATTCCACTTATTTCATGTGTTTGTTTTAAATTATTATGATCTCTTTAGTATTCGAATGTACTTGCCTGCACTAAATTGATTCCAACA
>JAPYZP010003375.1:0-11658 GCA_030522985.1 Torymus sinensis | reverse complement strand
TCTCTCTCTCTCTCTCTCTCTCTCTCTCTCTCTTCCATACACCCGCTAAGAAAAAGGTCCGTCTCACCTCTCTCCACCTCGACATCCCCCCCCCCATCTCTT
Organism: Torymus sinensis; assembly: GCA_030522985.1. NCBI lineage: Eukaryota > Metazoa > Arthropoda > Insecta > Hymenoptera > Torymidae > Torymus > Torymus sinensis. The sequence goes on along the minus strand of JAPYZP010003375.1, from coordinate 11,556 downwards.
CTTCACCCCGGCATTCAAATCCACCCAGCAACACCGGCCACCGCGCGCATACCTCGTCCCCTTCCGCTCCTCTCCACATAAGAACTCTGTCCCCTCTACCCTCTCTGCCATAGCACGGCGCACACCACCGCGACTTGTGCCCAGGCCCGCGTGAAATCGCGACCCCCCGCAGCAGCCAGACTCCCTGCACCAGTGCGTCGCGGGATTGATCGATTCGCTCAGCACGCGCTCGCCGGAAATTGGGGGCGATCGCGCGAGCGCGCGCGAGAGAGAGGGAGAGCAAGCTAAGTGCTACTTCCTCCCCTGTCTGGGCTTGGTATATCCGTGTATATCCTCTTTCGCGGATGATCCGCGCCGGATGACTTGGAGGCGGTGGCCCCGTATATATATATGAGGGGAGAGAGAAGATCGAAAGGTGTCTCACTTGACTTTTCTTTTTTCGGCTGTCGATCGCTTTTTCGGTGAAAGAAGTGGGGGGAGTGTTTTGTTTTCCGAGGGTCTACGAGGATCTTTTGCGCAGGGGACGGTGTGCGTGCGTGCGTGTGTATGTGTAGGTTCGGATTGGTTTTCGCAGAAGGGACGGTCCTAGATAAGGGAATCGTATTATTTTTCGTGCGCGGCTATCTCAATGCAAGAGAGAGAGAGAGAGAGTGAGAGGCTGATTTGAAAACATTGCCTTTCGCAGTGTGATAAATAATTCACGGTATACATATACCACGTCGAGCAGGTCTCTCGTGATCCTTCGAACCATAAAAATTATACCAAATATACTCTCGTAGGCCGCAGTGATAAACACTCGCCGGAGTTATTGGCGTCCTCGACAACTTTTTGTCCCCGCGGTGGTATGAAAATTGACTGCGCTAACATTTAACAACCCGTAATCTGCCCTCTCGAAATAATAAAGCCCTCGTACCGTAATACACAGACACACACAGACATACGCGACAAATTTTCTCTTGTTCATAAATAAAAAAAAAAAAAATTCGAAATCGCGCGCGTAATGACAAAGCCGGCTTTTCGGCTCGCGCGCCCGCCGGCCCGCCAAAATATTAAAAAACTCGCCCGCGGGATTACCCGCGTAATCCGGGAACACAATTTTTCACGCCACTTCGGATGCGGATGTAGCAGGGCGATTATTCCGCTGGCGGCGGTGGCAGCATGTATACACGCGAGAGAGGGAGAGAGAGTCGAAATAAGCATATAGGGGGTGAAGCGAAGGGTCGATAGGGTGCGCGCGGGTGGAAGAAATCTTTTCAACCCCCCCGCCCCCCGCGCGCGAGAGTCAGCCGGCCAATAAAACGCGTGGGGGGATCTTTCAGCCACCCTCTCCTCTCGTAAAATGTAATTTTATAGTTATTTCATCATTGTCTCCTCGCGGCCGTCGCCGTATAACAGCTTTCTCTCGAGTGGCTGGCAATCGCTCTCGAGATCCCCGAAGGGAGAAGAAATTGCGAGCTCTCTCTCTCTCTCTGTGTGTGTATGTGTATCTAGATAAGTACGTTAACGAAGCGGCGCTGCTAATCTTTTTTCTCTTCTTCGGTGTGTGTAATTAGAAGTTATGCAGGGAAGCGAGATGAGAGCTTTCTTCTTTTTACTCCCCCCTCTCGGCGGACTGTATCGGACACGCGGGCAACTGTTCGCCCTCTCTCTCTCTCGCTTTCGCGCGAGGGAAGCCGGATTGTTTTTTGGCGAGATTCGTTTTGGCCGTATTTTTGTTTCTTTTAATTTAGGAGCCGGTGTATTAGGACTCGCTGACGTCCGCGCGAGATTAACTGGGTACACGTGTGTAATATACGTTTTATTATTTTTTTTGCGCCGAATTACACACGGCTCAACTAAAGCAATTCCGTTCCCATACACACACACACACACGCGCGCGCGTAATATTTTACTTTTTCTTCTTTATATTCATACACACAATTTATGGAAATTTATTTTTTTTTATTTTATTTTCCCCGTCGAAATGAAATCGCGACAGACGTGTGTGTGTGTGCGCGCGCGCACGTTTCGATCAATTTGGAAACGCGCTCGCATAAACCTCCAGCTCCCGAAATCAAATAAAAAGCCAATGAAGCTCCAACCTTTCGTAAAACATCCCGCTTTTCTCCCCCACCCGCCAAACAAAAAATTCTAAAAAAAAATTTTCATTCATTTCCCGATTAAAAAAGGCAATCTTTCCCTCCTCCTGCATCTACAATTATCGCTCTTCCAGCATCCCGAAACAATTCGATTGATAAGAAGCAGCAGCAGCAGTTACCTCCTCCTTCTCCTCCTCTCTCTGGACTCTTCGCTCGCTGCTCGACGCTCATTTTTCATCTCGCAGCGCGCAAGTGTAAACGTTTCGTGACCGGGGGGAGCCATTGTTCTCTCGCACTCTCTCTCTCTCCCTCCGGCTCATTTTCAGAAATAACACCGAGAAATTTTTCGCCCCCGACCTGACAAGTTTCACGATGGGAGAGAGGGAGAGAGAGAGAGACGTATTTTTATATAAGCTTTCTTGCGGCTGCCCCCTTTTTCCCGGAACGCGCGGGAAGAAGTCTCGGCTTCTGATAACCAATCTTTCTCTCGCTTTTGCGAAAATAACACGTCGTAATCGCAAGCGTGGGCGCGAGAGTTGAATGGCGCGGAGAAAGGCCGTTAATTTTGTTGTGTGCGGGGAGGGTCGAAAAGGGGTGATAATTGTTTTGCGAAGGGTCAATTAGCATCTGTTTCTGGTCGATTGGACGATAATTAAACTTTTCAGAGTCGGACAATATTTTGTATCAGTTAATTTTGTCAACAATCCGCGCTTTATCGTTACGGTTAATTAATTCATTATTGCGATAAAAGATGATCGATCGAGCGATTTTTAGTATAATAAATAATAAACTGTATATTTGAATAAAAGCTCGAAACGAATACCATATTTATCGAAAAACTAAATGTACACACCCAAACGATACGCACACCCGGCGTGTGTTTATTTACTCGCGCAATATATTTGTATACTCTATTAAACAAGAGGCGTTTAACCTATCAACTCCGTCATCGTACTCGCAATTCTCATCACACACACACATACACACACACACACATACACCAGCTACAGCTTCCTCTAAAAGAACAACTTTTATCCGACAAAAGCTGCGACGCGTCGCATCAAAATAAGTTGAAAAGATCCATTGTTGTCACTAAAAATAGCGAAAAAATGTATCTATCGCCGGCGAACACTCGGCGCTCGACGACGCTCTGATGTACTTTTTCCCGCCTCTCGCGCTCGCGCCCCGGCAGCTTCATCGAGGAGCACTTGATGGATTGAGCTCAATGATGTCTCATCTTCTCTCTAATAATACTGCCTACGGGTCGTTTCCTTCGTTTTTTCGATTCTCTCGCGCAGCGCGCGCAGTTTTAAAAGGTATAGAGCAAAAAGAAAAAAAGAGAGAAAAAGGGGAGCGAATATAAGAGGGTCGAGCGTTTGCGTGGCTCAGGTGCCATAAAGAAATAATAAAAAAAAAAAAAAAAAAATGTAGGACTTATATATATATTTTTTAGTTTTCAGGATTACGCGGTGAAAGTTGGTCGTATATTTCTTAATTTGCGCGGAACGACGAACCGAAAATTTATTCCGAGGCCGCGGGGAGCGCGCGCCGATAAACCAAATCGCCGCCTCCCCGTCAATAAAGCACAATACCGCTTTTCATCAACCTAAAAAGAAAAAGAAGAGGGAAGACGAAAGAGGAGGAGGAGACAAAGAAAATACGCGGTAGGGCGGTTGGAAAAATAGTAAACGGGTCATCCCTCTCTTGAGGAAGCGAACGCCGACGAGAGCCACTCAGCCCCTTTACTGCCCTCAAATAAGTTTTCCTTTACAATGAGCATTTAACAGTCGGCCCTCTTAACTGCCCGGAATAAAGATAAAGCCCTGCGCACACACCCACACATTTATGTGTATATATATATATATATATAAGGATAGTCGCGAAGGAAAAAATTAAAATCGAACGGCGCGCGGAAAGACGCGAATGGCCTCAAAAGAAATTAATCAAGTTCGGTCTCTCTCTCTCTCTCTCTCTCTTTCTCTCTCTCTTTCTTCTCCTTCTTCTTCTCGGCTGTTCGCCTTAATCGCGAAGAACCTCGCCGAGAGAGAAAGCTCGCCGAGTGTATAAATTCTGAAGGGTCTCTCTCTCTCTCTATATATATAGACTACTCCGCCGCCTTCAATTTTCGGCCCGCGCGGTAGAAGTAATAATCGTGAATTTTGTTTTAATGCTCCTTTCAGCGGCCAATCCCACGTCGTTGCTATACCTATATACTATATATTATATCCAGCCAGCAACCTCCTCTACAGATTAATTCCTAAATTCTTTCTCGCGCGGCGCGTGTTTTCGTATCCGCCGATGCTTTCTTTTTTCCCCCCTTCAAGCATCCCCGTTGGCTTCTTAGCTAGAGAGAGCGAGAGCGCGAGAGAGAGAGAGGGCGGAGGTAACCGGGGTAATTCCCGGGGAATAATGGAGTGGACCGGGGGGTTCGTTCAAAAGTCCCATAAATTCGCGGCGCGGCAGAGTGTGCGCGAGAGAGCCTAAGAGGAGTAGAGCGAGAGCGAGCGAGTTAAACAGCCGAGCGCGATTCTATCCGGGCTACTGTGCTAACTACCTGCGCGTAAACCGGGGGAGTGGAGAAATCACGGGTGAGGGGAGTCGACTCCGGCGACAAGTAAATTATTTTCGAGTTGTCGCCCAAGAGCCGCCGTTATCTTTTAGACCGAGTCGGTGGCTTGGAGAAGTCCGCTTTCGAGGGGGGTGGGGATGTGGGTTGTTATTGTTGGTAAGAGATATATAGGTGTTAGGGGATGAACCTTTTGATAACAAAAAAAAAACAAGAATTATGATTGAAGGTAAATGTAATATTATATTGTGGAAAATTCTGTGACAATTTAATCGTATAAAAAAAAAAGATACAAACGGAAACCTAACAACTAGGAAAACATAAGAAACCTTAAGAGATTATACGATTGTTGGAACGACATCGAATACGGGGAAATGTGGGAAACCTTATGAAAATCAATCGTGAAATTTGATAAGGTAACTGAAAAAATCAAGTTTTTTCAACATGTGCATGAAAAAGAACCTTTTTTCACATAGAAAAGTGAATATGTCGAGCGTGTAGCGAGGTTTCCCGCAGTAGCGAGAAACATAGCACCCGTTATGACGACTCGATATACTCGATCTGCTATCCACTTTTCATGCAAAAAAGGTCCTATTCCTGCACTTATTAAAAAAAAGTACGATGTGTAACAGGGGAACAATTGACTTTTTCAGACTCGGATGATGATTTCTCCGGATGAACTTTCTCCCCTAGTTGGCACAATGTACTATTATAACCGAAATTCCATAGTAATTTTTAAATATTTCCTTTTCTATAAGTAAATTCTTGCTTAAATGTTTGAGTTTCTATAGATTCTCTATATCTTTGCATTAATAATTAATACAATTATTGTATGGATTTTGTATTAATATTTCAATTCAGCGATCGTTAGGTATCTCCTCCTTTATATATGATTGAACGAATATTACTTTTAGCAGAACCCAAAGGAAAAAGAAAATAGTTCTATTATCTCATTATGTTATGTACTTGATTAAGGATTATTTGTTTTATTGAAAGAGTATAATTTCCATTAATGACGAAAATAATGTGCTATTTCGAGTAATAAACAATATCGTAATTTTCGCCCATTTTACAATGTAAAATACCCTTACCCTTATCCAAAAACATATCGAATTTTCAACATAAAAGTTCCTCTCCATCAGTCTCTCAATATTTTTCAAGATCGGATTTTAAAATCTCGCAAAAATGAAAAAACGCGCGAGTAGAGCTCTTATCTTCGACAGAGCCGCACTCGATTGCTTGAAAAGTACCTTCCACACGGGCGTTCCGCGAAGTACAAAAACCTTTCCTTTCGTGCTTCTTTTTTGGTAGTCATTCAATTACCATTAAAGGGCCATGGTCATCCCGGGGCGCAGTTGCCTCAGTGATTTAATGGCCGAAAGATAGCCCTTTGATATTCGCTGTCAATAAACGTTATGAGCGAGCGAGCGCCCCGATAGATCCATAATTTCAGTTTGAACGCCCGGTAATAAGAGAAGGGAGAGCGAATTTTCGCGCAATCGATTTTTTTTACAACGTCGGACGCTCGCGCGGATGTAAATGCTCGCTTTTACGGTATCCTTAAACGCCGGGGAGAGAAGTTTTCCATTTTTAATGATACTCTCTTATATACTTAGACCCGCTCTTCGTTCTCGCTCTCCCCCTCTCTCTCTATTGAGCAATTCCGGTTAAATATCTCTTTAAAAACTCGCGAGCGAGCGGACGGGCGCCGGGGGAAAATATCTTTATCATTCGAGTGCGCACTTATACAACGAAAGCGGTAATCAGCGATTACCGAATATATAATCGCGCGAATGAGATAATCCGATAATTTATTCAGATTTTACTCCGAGCTGAATTTTGCGCATTAAGGCGGGTTCTTTCACAAACGGAAAAACAAGAGAGGCCCATTTAAGGATTTCTATTAAATTAAAGTCAATAAATTGATGATTATGTGTCCAAGACGAAGAGTTGTTTTGATGAACTTTTCTTAAAAGTATATAATCGTTTAATTATATACTTTTAAATAATTTTTGGCGGAATCGCACTAAAAAATAAAAATATTTTTTTGCAAGTTGCGACCTAAAAAAAATTACGACTCTTTGATAAAATTCAAGAACTATTCTAACGTTGACACAACAATTTTGTAATATTTATTACCAACTAAATACAGCTATATATTAGTTATCAAAAATATATATGAAAAACAAACCATTGTTATATAAATATGTTCCAATTATAGAAAATGATAGAAAAATAACATTTTTATGTCTACTCCCCCGTAACAAAAGAAAGCCGCACGTTAAACCACTCGATAACCCACCACTAAAAGCTTAATCACTAAATCACAACCAATCACCTCGAACTCCCTAAAAATCACACCACCATCCACCATCCCCGCTCGTAATTTATATGGCACCTCGTCATTTGCTTCTCCCCGCAAAAAAGACACACACTCCCCCCCCCAAAAAAAAGCGAAAAAAAATCCGCATCGAACGTATGGCGCAGCGGCGGCGCGCTTCCTGCCCCCACCGGCGCGTATTTGTTATTGCGGGCCAACTGCGTAAAATAGCCGGACCATGCAGCAGCAGCACCGCGCCGGTGTAACGTTTCGATTCAATACCTCGCACCGCGATATTTCGCGTTATTTGTTTTGCTTTAATTCGTTGCACACCGGCGCGCGTTCCCGCGTGCAACTATATTGCGGCTAACTACTCCCACCCCGTATATATATGTATATATCCTCGGTGTTTGCAAAAAATGGAAAAAGAGAGAGAGAGAGAGAGAGAGAGAGAGAGAGAGAGAGAGAGAGAGAGAGAGAGAGAGAGCGCAGGCGACATTTCCATGCTCCTCCTACTAATGAAGGGGCAAATATTATCGCAGCCGCAGCGCTGCTTGTTATTTCGCCCCGCTAATTTGTTTTATTAGTGGGCGCGGTGAGTAGTGGAGGGGGATGATCAAGGGCTCTGTTTTTTAGTGCGCGCGGGCGGAGTTCCGTGCCAGCCGCCGGCGAATTTTTACGACTGGCTCTAGGTGCTCGCGGGTGAGTGCAGGCGGTATATTAAAAATTATGAGCCGATTCCATTTTCTTATATTACGCGGAGTGCCACGCTCTGCTGCTGCTGTAAGACGAACGGTCGATGATTGCAAATTTTTATTGCCTCAAGAGGTTGGGGGGCGGAGGGGTGTGTATGTCATTGTCGGGGAATCTGCTTGAGATCTTTTTTTCTGCCGAGGTAAACAATGTCTTTGCGGTTGGTTGCCATGGATTTTGCTCTAAATTGATCTTTCTGATTAATGTTCTAATTATTTATTTGTGTAAAAGGCAGCTAGCGATTTAGTATCGAATTAAAACTGCAGTATTGATTGCTACTGACATAAAACATATATGTATATTTCTGATAATTAGCGTAATTCTACACTAACTATAGGAGAGTGTACTATACCTGCGGGTCAGGGATTTCGATTAAACACCATTTTTCACACCAATAAATGTTCAAGAATCAGAAAAAGCGATTCATCGATGGTAAAAAAATGGTCCCATTACGAGTCTGGTGGCTAGCCATTTTCTATTTAAGACATGTGATCAATAATTTCCATCAGGGATTAGTCCACAAATATTGCGTGATGACCTCATAAAAAAATTTTAAGTATTGCCAATATATTGCTAGGACTATGGACGAAATATGGCTCATAGATGAGCCATAGTATTGCTCACATATGGGACAAATATTGCCAATGTGCTTCCGTACATATTTCATGAATACATTGTTTATGGTGTGGCCCATATATTGGACAAGTGGCCTTTAGGGGACTTCCATATATGTATAATGTGGTTTCAAAACCGCCTGTAGGTGGCGCACGCCTGGTGGCGTAACACGTGGGTAAATAGGAACCGTTGGGAATCCAGGGAAGTATGGGATATTGAGGGTCAATACATGGACCACATTCGGGTCGGTGGGTGGGACCAGTGCTTTGTTTATGTCCAATACATAATATGCCGCACTTAAAGAATACTTTCACTGATAAGAATTTCACTGATATTTACCTATACTTAAGCAATGTATTGGTGAAATATGGACGGTATTTATTCCATGTATGAGTAATTATACTATGGCTCATCTATGAGCCATATTTCGTTCATAGTCCTAGCAATATTTTGGCAATACTTACAAGTTTTACGCAGGGCATTACATTTTATGGTTATTTATTATGCGTGTCTCGGCTATCATTTGATGATAGTATGGACGATTAGTATGTTTGGGTCTATTCTGTCTCATTGATTCATATATAGAATATTGTGGTCTTATTCAGAGGATTATTTGACATTTGATATTTCTAGCATAGATATTTTAGTGACTCATCGTGTACTTGATTATGTTAAGACCACAAAAAGTTTTTATCAGATAATTTGTAGATGATTTTTTATACCCATCTATTGGTTACTAAATACACGACCAAAAATAGTTACATAATTGACGAACAAATATTGGTTCCCCTAACCATTTTGACGTCGCTATAACTAGTTAGTTATATTATCTATGCTCTTGGTTGTTCTGTTAGTTCTGTATTTTTTGACTAATTCAAATGGTTACAGTACCCCAATTGTTGGGTTACTATTTGACAATATATTTTTTTAAATTTAATTTAGTATTTGCAATTCCTAGAACACCTTCGCGAAGGGAGTCAATCAAAATTGACGTTCCTAGGCTCTCTGCAACCTATAAAACCGTTAACAAACGTCGAGTTCAAGGGTGGAGTAAACTTTTCCGTATATCGGCAACAGTAGTTTCTCGCGCTATGGCTATAGTAGCGAGATGCGACCGTTCTCAGAATGATCGTTGTCTCGTCGGCACGAGGCGTCTGTATTCACGGAAAGGTTATAGGTGAAGGTCGAGAAACACGATAACGACTTTGATTAATACAAAAGGACAATCACGAGTGCCGTTTACATTCATACAAAACTTGAATCATAAAAATTATCGTGTCGCGTCACGCGGGCAGGAAGAGTTATTTTTCGTTTCGACGAGGCCCAAAACTGTTTCCTGGCCGTTTTTAAAAATAAATATTCAAAAAAGTACCTTTTAGAGCCGAAAATACAAGAAAATAATCGTTTCCCGCGAATACGCCAGGAATATAGACGCGAATGTTGTAACGTCAATGGTTAACTCGCGCGTTACTGTGGAATACATCATCCGAATCACTGTAACTTATAAACGAAGACTCAGGGTGTGCCAATTCGTGGAAATAAGAGTCAAACGAGTTCGTTAATATCATATTTGAAATAATGTTTACAAATAAATAATAAAAAAAAATTGATAAATTTACAATACCTACTTTCTGTTAAATTATTTACAAAGTACGGTAATTTTATGGGCTGCCTTATCGTCCGCGGCTGTTTTACGAGACCACTTTTTGCCAAAATTATTCGTATTTTTATTACCCGTTTCTCTAACCGACAGGCTGGCAGGTGGCGCAGTCGCTCGGCCGATGACCGAAGTTAAGCAGCATTGAGTACGGGTCCTACTTATGGATAGGTGACTGCGTTTTTTTCTGTGATGACGACCTCGTGTGATCGGTTAGGTGTTAACATTGCCTTCTTACAAACTGAACGGGAGGTGTGGATAAATACAGTTTCGGTGTCTAAGCCTACGGAATGTGATCTAGACATCCAAACTAAGTTATTCTAAGTTTTCCTAATTAGGATTTAACCCACGTAGTTTGCCTATAGGTTTTCCCCGGCCCACAGGCATAACCCTGGGCGAATGCGGGATGGACGATTAGGTAGGGAAAAAGTGTATGTATAAAAAGAGAGGTCCTTCAGGGAATTTATAGGCATGATGGCAATAATAGCAATGGAAATATAAAGGTGTGGAGTATACGCGTTAGACCCAATAGGCTGTGTGGAAACCGCTTTTTTTTATTACCCGTTTCTCTCAGTGTACGTAGTTATCTTTCTTTAAAAGAAAAAAAAATAATAATAACAGAGTATACTTTTATTTGTATGCATATTTTCGTTATTCATCAATACCCCTCGCTCAATATATTCTCGTTTAATTTAACGCATACGCGGTAATCTCGAGCCTGAAGAGCGAAAAAAAGAAGAAAAAAAATTTTTCACCCCGCGCACACATTATGAAAACTACATATCTGATCACTTGTATCTCCTCTTCTCGTAACAACTTAACGAGTAACCCGGCAGCATAATTCGCATGAATAGTAATGAGCCGACTTAATTAACCACCGAGTGTGCGCGAGAAAGAGAGAGAGAGAGAGAGAGAGAGAGAGAGAGAGAGAGAGAGAGAGAGCGGGAGCGAGCGAGCGAGATGAAGAAACAACGATAACATTTTCCGTTATGAAACTTGCTCCCGAGCGCGCGGGTTTTTTTTTTCTTCACCCAGTGCGCGCGCTCGTTCGTTCAAACGGTCCCGCGGCGCTATGTACACGCCGTATAGGAAGAAACTTTTGATTATCCAGAGACGAGTTTTCGATCACATATTTTATGATGCAATCCACAGCTGCAACGGGATTCGGGTGGAGAAACCTTATTTGATCCTTTTAGTATTTCAGCGAGCCACTGCGCGCGTTCCATCATTTTTCCAGCTCTATCTCTCACTTGATTTTTGTTATTCTTGTACCACGAATCGCGCCGAATTTTTTAACTCCCGCGCGCACCTGCGCTTCTCCTTCAGGAAAACAGCGATTTAATGGTTCACGTTGATGATCAAAAACACACCGGGTCGTGTATTAGGCGAGAGCTTAAACGATGATTTGGCTCCCGAGAAAATTACCCGTCGAAGTAGGTAAACCCGAAAAAGAATTTTAAATTCCCGAACTCTCCTAAGAAGAAATCCTTTTCGCCAAATCAGCCGCAGCTAGAAGACCACCGAGCGAGAGTAGAGAGAGAGAGAGAGAGAGAGAGAGAGAGAGAGA
>JAPYZP010003374.1:0-14795 GCA_030522985.1 Torymus sinensis | reverse complement strand
ATCTCAAGTAAAAGGCCGGATCGGACGAAATTGTCAGCACTGTGCTTGATATTTAGGTACTAGAAATCGACTCTCAAATGCCAGCTAAAATCCGTTTCCCGCAGGTTCATGCACACTCTCCTTGTCAGTAGCGCAAAGTATTCCATATGTATACATATGGAAAACTCAGTGCCAATAACATTTATGTGTACTTAGAGTAGGAGATTAACGGGATATCGGAGCCAATTACAGATTCCTAGATGGAATTTTACATTATTTAAACTCAGTTTGTCGATAAGTATGTAATTCCAGATAGGCTCCGACATCCCCATAATTATGCAGGATAAATGCGACATTTTGCTGTCACATTGAAGACATAACTGTTTTCGTATTTAAAAAGAAAAAACTACTACACTTTTAGCAGCGAATGCCACATTTGTAGTGAAAATTGCCAGTCAAGTTTCACCAAAACACAGCTATTTGTCTTGCATAATTCTCTCGTGCCGCGACTATGACGACGACGAAGCACCGCGAAGTCCGCGCCAGTTACACACGTTGATCATTACGATAATCTATCAATTATCGAGCTATAATTATCCATAGTAATGTACTCGCGAATCGTTCATAAGAATCAGCGTAATATATCGAGTGGCGTCGTGTGTTAGTTTATATGTATGTGTGTATATATACAAAAATAATTTATCGGGAAGTGCAAAGCCGCGTATATGGACTCTACTTATGTGTTTATATATTGATAATGCAGAATTGCAGGCTCGACTACGGGAAAACTGCCTCGTGATCGATGAAATCCTCTGGACAGTGACAACAAAAAATGTGTGTCACTATGTGTATGAGAGTGCGATGAAAGAGAAGGCGATGGACATACGTGAAAAAGGGGACAGTATTTTATTTATGTTTCTTGTCCGGTGAAGAAAATAACGAATTAAATTTACAAATTTCATTTTTAGATAAGTATAAAAAATGAATTCTAATTGCGATACATTTCGGGGTCTAAATTTGAATAGCGTACGATTTGTAGTTGAACATACGTAGTTTTGATAGATTAGAAGTCTGATTTTTTATTTAGTCAACTGAATACGTCCTTATCAATACTTTTATAGTTATAGAAAAAAAATTGTCATAAGTCACTAGAAACAAAATGTAGATAGAATTTTAATTACAACGTCGCATTTTTGGTAAAAACAAAATGATATATCTTTGGTATATCTTTTTAGTTTAGTTGAAAAAATACTCACGTATGTTACACCTTTTCTCTCGTTATGTCTCAAATCGTCTGCGGCAACTCTAATTCCATTAGAATAAATGTAACCATCAAAGCATGTGTGTCTGCGCGCGCACAAACACATGAATCAATGTACAAGACACGCACGAGTTTCTTCTATTCCTTTCTTATATTCTATCATTATTTTATGTTGGTCTTGCGCTTCACTCATTTTATATAAGCATTTTACGTATTTTGTACAAGGTATATGCGCAGAAGATAAAGAAAAAAAAACGCTTTTATACGTTTTTTAAAGCCGGGGATACATACTTTACGATACCTGCAAGTGGGCATTTTATATAAGTATAAGAACGCAGCGTAAATCTAGTTTTTTAATTTTGTCAAATACTTAGGCATAATAGAGATTCAGTAAGAGATCCATGGAACTGTTGGACTCATTTGCCATTAGTCTATCAATTTTTTGTTTTTAAGAAATTGTATGTAATCGAGAAATATCTAATTTATATGTTTAGAAATAGTTTGAGTATGACAATGAATGGTAGATTTAATAGTGCGTACGCGGATCTTTTATTGAGCGATGAAATGGATGATTGTTGAAGTCTTAAAGCCATATATTACAATAGTTCAAAGTATGTACACAAATATAAATATATAACTTGATCAAGCCAAAAAATCGTGATATTATTTATCTAAGTGTAGATAACTCAGGTAGATTAAACGTAAAAAAAATCGAGGATACTTTTAGAATGACTTCTTAAAAAAAAAAGAAAAAAATTATTCCATTTTATCATTCCGATATAAGCATATGAGAAAATCAAATTTACACAGGCATCGTAAATAAAAACTATAATTTTTCTGAAAACATTTTTTGGTGACAAAATCAACACAAAGCAATATATCTAGATTTGATAGACTACTGTGAGTTTTTACGCATTTCTCGCGCATCGAAATATTGTTTTCACTATAGCAGTTCTCAATAATGGCATTTTTTCTAAATTTTCAGCCCGACAAACAGTCAGATCACATATACCAAAACATTTATCAGTTTCTCCTTCTTACTAGTTGCACTTACAGTATAGGGACATTGAATGTTGCTCATAGTCCAAATACCATTTCACCGTGTCTCGTTTATCCGTGGTAAGTTATTATATAACATAGATCTTGAATGAAAATTGTATTTGCGCGCAGAAATACGAGCAGTTCTTGCAGGTCATTTAATAAAAAAAAACATTACAAATTAAGGTTGCTCTAACTCTTAGACTCAGTCCTCCTCTCGAGACGCGTTCGTTTATTCGCAGCTTGCAGCGATTATTTTTCTGTTTATAAGTTGTGTTGAGTGTCTAAACCACGGGCAAATTATCTCGCGAGAGCTCGTAAGGTTATAATGTATGGCTAAAAGTAATTTTAAATTTGGGTATTTATCATTTGAGTGGTGAGTTACGAATGTTGATTTCAAGCTTCAAAATTACTTTTTACAATAATAATGTTTTCTATATGTGATTTCCCACATTTATTATATCCTTTGGGCAACTTTTATGTATCTCAATTTTTTCTAGTGTCGAACAGTCTTAGTTATTGGTCTTCGAAAAGCAGTGTACCGGTCGTGGCGTTTTGGCAGTTTAAGGGTTAAATTGCGTACAAGACTAGAACCTTTCCAATTTGCATTGCTAAAATGTATAACGAAATAATAATGTAATCGAAGATTTCCCGAAAAGAATTGTGTATATTAATAACTCGCCAAGCAGGGTGCTGCCGTGCCCTTTGATAAATACAAAGGACTCGAGTAAGGCATAGTTAAATAGTAAAAAAAAGAAGAAATGATGAAACTAGTAAGACGAGTCCTTGTGTGCAACTATGAATATTTACATTTTCATATAGAAAAAGAAAGCCAGCATATGGTGTGTCTATCGCCTTAAAAGAGAAGATGAAAGAAAGCTATTACGTTTTAAAGATTTACGATTGTATAAGCATAACGATTAAAACCCTAGTGGAGTTTATAAATTTATAAGTAATAAAATAATGTGAAAATTTCACGTGCAATTTTTTGTGTATTTATTATGTGAATGTGTTTATAATAATTTATATCTATGTACCTATTTGTATTTGTTAAGTGTATTAATTTTAAGCGATTTTTCGTCGAACCTAGAAAGGTTATTATTATTATTGTTATTACTAGTATTATTATTATATACAGTGTGTTAAGGTGTTTTTTCGCGAACTTTGTTCGCTAAACTACGCTCAAATGTGTTTGTCAAAAGCAGGCATAATCCGAGGACGGCCACAAGTTTCCGAATATATTGATTTAATTGCGAAATGTACTTAATCGATTTATATAAAGTGTAAATTAAATTTGCATATTAAAATGTATAAAAAAGGAGCAGATGTAATTTAATATACTTTATAAATATATTTTATAAGCTCTTCTCGTGTATTAAACATACATTCGAATCTGCAACGAACCGCCTGTCGGGATTATGCCGAGCTTTTCTTTCTCGCAGCAATTTTTTTGCTTCCTCTCTTTACACACCCGCGTGCATGATTTACTTTAGACGGTATTTTTGTACAATCATTTTGTATGTACTTTGAATGTACCACGTATATTCTATACACATGCGACTACATTTTAGGTGTACTTTCAAGATAAAAAAAAAAGATAAGATTCTAAGCGTATAAGGTATAATATACATCCGAGTTTTGCAAAGTAATTATGTTATCGTTTTTCCTACAATGGTATGTTCAATAAAAAAAAAAATAAAAAAATAGAAGACCACGTATATATTTACGCAAAGCCATGACTTTCTAAATAAATTTGTTACTTATTCTTGTCACTTACTGCACCGACTTTCATTTATATTTAAATGGATAATAAAAAAGGTTTTAAATAATAATAACCACGACTTTTATTACGCATCCATCTCATTGAATCTCTAATTCCATTATTTTAACTAGGTACAGAATGTATTTAAGAACGAGATTATTTACCTACACTATTGGAGGACAGGTAAGGAACCATGTTTTGGGAATGAAAATACAATTTTCGTAATCCATAGACACTATAAACATTTATTTACGTCATTCGAATACAATTGAACACCAAGGGGTTGTTAAAATTATTATTGTTGCCTTAACTTCCGTCGAATTATATAACGTCTGTTTTTTTTGTTGCTCATCATACGTATTACTTGTTTTTCTCCTCGAGGTCGCAACAGTTTTTTTTATTTTAATATTTTCCACATTTACCCCATAGACGCATTGTCGGTGTGGTGTTGCCCCATTACATGCCCACATCTCTCTCCCCCTCCCCCTCTCTCTCTTTCTCTCTTACATTTTTCGCTATATTCGTTTAACAAAAATATTCGTGGGTGTATGTGTATATATGTGTGCTCGCGAATCGGAACACCTAACGCAACGATGAGTCGAACAGCGAACGAACGGACCATCATCGTCCTCATATATAAATACTTTGAAATAAATTACATGCGGCTTTAAACATTTTTCCTTTTCTTTTAATATGGTAATAATAATAATTATAATAATTAATGGCAAGCATTGAGACTGCAAACTAAAAAAATTTTCGTTTACTGTCATTTACAATCAAATAAAATCAATTCTGAGATTCGCATAACAATTGCATATATAGACGCGCGGACGCCTTTATCTGGGTTCGTCTCGCGTATACATATTATAAATAAAATACTCTACGTTTTGTCCTTACAAAATATTAGTTTATATATATAGACAGTGTATCGACAGTATAACAAATCGAGAAATAAAAAATTTATCTCTATAAAAATCAATATAATAATAATAATAAAAATAATAATAATAATAATAATTACATATATGCGTTATCTTCGGTAACAAATGATGACAATGATAAAAATCTTTCTTGTAAAACGCAAGACGAAAGAAATAATGTAACGACTTACATACAAAATTTGATTTACAAAGTAAAAGGAAACCAAAAAATGGGAAGAAAACAAGATAAGTTAAATATTTCCGTTAATTTTATAAGCCACGACAAGAGAGAACGAAACGTGCGCTGGGGTCGAGTACACGCATTTCTGTGTGTGATGAATATTTATTGTGTGTGAGAAATGAGTCGAGGAAGAATGCAAAAACATAAGGACGTAGACCTTAAACGATGGGGATTTCTCCGCCACAGGATATCTTATAGACATTGCACTCTCATTCTCTCTTTCTCATTCTCTACCTAGCTCGCATAATTTTCCCACAAATAAGAAAAGTCGCTTGCGCGCCTACACTAGCAGTATAGCATCAGTAGCTCTCGCTCTTTCTCTCTCTCTCTCTTTCTCTCTCTCCCTCTCTGTACACTATCATACACAATATAATAAATATATATCTCAATCTTCCCGTCTCTCGTATCGCGCTCACGAAGTCAGTCATCACCACCATTACCACCACCACCACCTGTGATTGTCTGCGATTAAACGACATCGAGACACACGTACCCGCCCTTCGAAACGAGCGACGAAACGAGAGATGGCGTCTTTCTGTTAACGGGAAGATCAAACGATTTGCAAGCGAACGTGGAAAAAAAAATCATAACATCGCTGTACAAAATAAAAGTTGTAAAATAAAGGATGTAGAAAGCGCGCAACGAAGAATACACAGGCTTCCCTTCATATTTCTTTTTTTTTTCATTTTGATCTAGTTTATGCTGAAACTCATCAGAGACATACGATTTGATTATGTTATTATAATACGTAAAGTTTACGATCGTTTTTTTTAGGCACATTGGGAGGTTACACAGCGTGTGTCCCGTTCACACCGACAGACACTCTCTCTCTCTCTTTCACACACACACACATACACACGTAGCACATTCACACTTTCTCTCTCTCTCTCTCTCTCTCTTTTTTCATACGCACTCGTCTGTTTTTGTCGCTATAATACAGTATCGCTCGTTTTCAATTGCTTTCAAGAGAATCCTCTTGTTTTGAACTTCGGTTGTCAAGACGAACAGTAAAAAAGAACTCGAATTTATAGTTTTTATCACAAGTACGTTTTGTGTGTCAACAGAAAATCTCAGCTGTATTTCAAGTTACGTTTGATTAGTGACAAATATAAAATATTTCGATGAAATAGATAAAAAAAGAAAGCACTAAACCGGACAACAGAGTACCTCGTTCAAAGCAGCTGAAAATGCTCAACGCTGGTTTACGAAGGAGAAGGGTGCTGGAGGGGGTAGCAGCATAGCGCAACATATCCCGAGAAAGAATATTATCGCCTCGCCCATACGCGTATACAATTTTTATGCGGCGCGCAGGATTTAGAATATTCAATGATCTTCATCTTCCTCTTTCGATCGTATACACACACATATACGGTCCTGACCATCCCTCGTCGCTGTTTCGTCAGATTTATTTTTTTATTTGCTGTGGCATAACATTATACCGCGTGAGTATATTGAACGGCCACGCGTGACCAAAAACGTTCTTGTTGTTGTATACGTGTAGATATACGTGTAAATTGTTATTTTACAGTGAACGGTTAGTGTATAATAAGCGTACGACTTTTTTTCATCATCATCATCATTATTATTTAAATGTAGAGGTCCAAGAGTAGCTAAGAATTCACGCGTAGCCGGCCTTTCGGTCAATGAACACAGTGGATTTTTCGAATTCTGATTTTTTTTCTTCACATTTAGGTAAGTAAGTACCCCTTCAAGATGGATATCGTGTTTTTTTTCCCTCGCAGTCATTTAATTTTTTCTCTGCTTTGTTTTTTGTTTTACTATTACCGTAAAGATACCTTACTGCTATTGTTCATTAATATTAATTATTCATTATAATTATTATTACTATTTTTTTTATTGTTGTTACCGTTATTACTATTATTATTCTCGGTAAATCTTAATTTGATTGGAACGTCAACGTCGAAACTCGCTTGAAAATTCATCATTCGATGAGCTACTTGAAGTACTATGTCCATGCACATTCAGTCTTGATCCGCTAAATAGATACTTATTAACGTGCTCGAAATGAATTCGACAGCGTTATTCTTCGCGGCTATGCTCGCGTTGTCGTTATACAATGGCGAAATGTCGGTTCGACTGGAATAGTGATTCTAGCGACAGTTTTTAGCAGCAGCAGAGGCAGCGTCGACGTTTTATCGTCTATGTGTGTTGTGTGTGTGTGTGTATATGTAGCGCTTCAAGATTTAATAATAATAGTAACAACAACAGTGAACGAGTGTTGGCGATAAAGGTGTAGCAACGATAATTACAGGATGACGATTAAAATGTCGATGAAGGTAAGAATAGTATTGACGGTATTACTCCTAGGAACTGGATAGAGTCGGACAAGAGCGGATGTTTTTGACGGTCCCGAGTGTGTCGTTTAACGCTCAAATTAATCGCAATAGTATAGTTATTATTATTTTCTTTCTCTCCTTTCGTTTCGCTTCTGTATACTCTGATTTTGGGTCCCGAAGAGTCACATTGTCAGCTGCTCTTTGTATTCTACTGGCTTCTTTTTCTCTTCCTCTGTCTATGCCTCGGAGCGACCCTGACTCCGCCACTTTTTGAAAGCGACGTGTGCAGGACCGACCGACGATTCTCTCTAATGTATTCTCGGACATTTTATATATATATATAAAAAGTTTCGTCGATCGGATAAAAAAGATCCCCTCCAGTTATAATATAATAAATAAACACAATTGTCGAAATTCCTCAATTCAATAGAAGACGAGAAACGATAAATTGTGGTCAATGATATGGCGCGTACATGCGTCCGCACGCGCGTGAAACGTCGGTTTTGCGATGCTCCTCGTCGACGAACAATAAACGCTCGTCATCGCTATTCAAAGCTACATTTTGCCACGCGACAAAAGAACCAATTTTCATCCTGAAGATTCATCTTCGGCAGCTCTCGTTCGATTGTTTTTTTTTTTTTTTATTCATTCACGTGCGTAAGTGTGTTTGTGGCGCGATTCCTACCTCTCGTGGTCAGCATCCGTGATTTGAGTCATGGCAGTATTCGTAATGGCAGCTCAAAAGACAACGAAATTGATTGTTGTCGTAGAGAAGAAAATTTAGTCGAGACTATGTTTTTGCCCTTCTTGCTGCAGTCAACTTTTATGTGTGTATGTATGTCGAGGAAGTGCTGTCACGACCTCCGATTCACTTGGTGAAGTCGGAGTAAAGTGACACGCTTATTTCTTCTCGGCGTTACCCTTCGGCTTCTCCTTGCGGTCATCGTCATTTGATGTTTTGCACTCCAGCGTCTCCTCGAATAGGCACAGAGCCTTGTGCACGAACTCGTATTGTTCTGCCGTTTGAACCATACCGCCTCGGTCATACCTATCATTGTAAAAATTATATTATTAGATAATTGTTATTAGATAATTGTCGTTAATAGATGATTGTTAGATAATTGTTGTTAAAAATTTAAAAAGATTAAAGATTTTCAATAAACTCTGGGAAAAGTGTCTATTTGTAAAATAAACCGACACGCGTCTTGGCGTTTTTTGGTTTGGGCTTTAGTAATTGAGATATGGGCATTTTTCGAAAAATTTAGGGGAAATGGTTATTTTCGGAAAAATAAATAGCTTTACACTTAAAAGTTCTAAAAAGATTTACGATAGACGAGGTGAAAGTAGAAAGTAAAAGCTTTAATTTAAAATTTGTTCGGTTGTAAAATTTGTATTCGTTCAATAGGTAGACGAGATTATAAGGTGATGCGCGGTCTACCCGTTACCGACTATTGCAGGTTTATCTCATTCGATTTTCAATCTTAAAAAAAAAATGAAAAAATCTTTTCAGTAAAAGACGATTTCAAATGAAAAAGTTTCAAACTGAAATAACGAAAAATACGAAAATGTCGGTAAGTGCGTAATTAAATATTAGTTCTAGCATTCTCATAATAAATGATTACAAAAGTATCTGTTTACAAAATAACAAGCAAATTGAATTTCTCCATCGATTCAAGGAGCAATAAAAACATTAATGAAAGAAGATCCATTGACTTCGTTAACGAGAGCATACCTCATTTGGCACAGTATTCCTAATATGTCGACGCTACCCTCGCGAATGAGTTGCGTCATGCCTGTGGCGAGGGCGATGAAGCAGCCGGTCCTCCCGATGCCCGCGCTGCAGTGCACGATAATTGGCCCGGGCAGCGTGTTAATTTCTGCGGCCATACCAACCAGCGCGTCCGCCGTCTGCGGCACCGCGTGATCCGGCCAGGAGTCGTACCTGATGCATGGAATTGTAGAGAAACCAGAATTAATTTACTATTCGTTTTGGTAAGACCGTGATGTTTGAGCGTTGGGTAGTGTAGTTTGGCGGTTTTGGGTTTAGGTTGAAACTAAATCCTTTTTTTTTCTTTTTTTTTTAATAAGACTGATCATATGTTTGGTGTAGACATTGAATTATCATTACACACTACAGAATGTTAATGTTTTAAATTGATTAAAATTTAAACATAAATATTTCAACTAGAAAATCTTAAACAAAAACGATTTCCAGAACTTTTGCAATTTTCCGCCTATTCCAAATTAAACCACGATACCTCTGTACCAAACGAATTAAACATCCTGATCCCAAAACCCTCAACCCGCCTCAAATTTCTACCGCAATCCACATTCATCTCCTCCAAATTACCAATAATGCTGTATCATTCGCCTCTCGTTGCCCAGTCGAACTT
Source organism: Torymus sinensis (assembly GCA_030522985.1). Taxonomy (NCBI): domain Eukaryota; kingdom Metazoa; phylum Arthropoda; class Insecta; order Hymenoptera; family Torymidae; genus Torymus; species Torymus sinensis. Next base: position 4,904 of record JAPYZP010003374.1, on the reverse strand, counting down.
CGAGGTCGCGCACCGTATACCCGCCTCTCGTGTCCATCGTGTTCAGCACAACCGTGAAGGGACCAGCCTGCAGCCGCGAGTTCAGCTCCAACGGAAAATAAGCCTCGCACTTTGTTTTGGCAGCCTCGTGCAGTCTCGTCATCATGACAATCACCGGCGTGCGCTCCGCCCAGACCATGCTCCAGAAATCCTGGATCGTGTGCGTCAGCGGACCCTGAGTCGCTATGTAACGCGCGTCATCGTCGTAGCCCTGTAGATTAGGAGAAAAAGTGAAATAAGTACGTGTTGTTTTGATTGTGAGTTCGAGTGGTATACTTGAGGAAACGACACATTGACGTCAGATCGATCGTTACTGGCTCGTCGAGAGGGGGACGAGAGCCGACGTTGCGCAAAGGAATCCCACGAGCGACATTGAGATAAGAGTTTCGAAAAGCTGCTCTAAGCGTCCAAAATGATTAGATAGTAAGGAGGGACTTGCAATTAAAGAGATAGCGGCTATCGGATATCTCGCCCCCGTCGCGATCGTCAAGTTGATTTCTCTTTGTACATATATGCACTCACTCTAACGTAATTGGCGTTGATGTACGATACCAGCGGATCGTCGCTGCCTGGCAGCACGACCCTGGACCTGGGGTTGGGCAGTACTGTGCGATACCTGTTCTTCACCCACGAGCCACACACGTCCATCTCCTCGGGGAAGTTGAGCGGCACCTCCCAGAACTCCTTGTGCAGTGACATCGGGTTCCCCACAGCTTTCCTCAGCTCTGCCCTCGTCAGCACGTTCCTCGTGCTCAGCAGAAACTCCTCGGTGCTGCATTCGTGCGTCGGCGTGACTGGATGAGGTGGACTCTCGGGGGCTGGGGTCAGGTCAATGGTCAAGCTGGCGCTGGAGCCGCGACGCTCGAGCAGACCCTTGGCGGCGCGACGCAGCGGGTCGGGCTTGCGCTCGGGCGTCGCCAGGGCGGCTATGTGCGGCGAGTACATCGAGCGCGTGCGACGATTGCCCTCGCGACGTGGCGAGCGCGCCTTCGCCAGTCGAGCTGCAGCTGCGCTGCTGCTGCTGCCACTGCAGCCTGCCACGAGGCTGCTCGCGGTTATTGTGAGGCTTGACGAGGTTGAGGTGGATGATACTGAAGTCGACGTAAATGTTGACGTTTCCGAGGCAGCGGTGGATTGATGAGAGCTGATGCTGCTGCTGGCGGTGCTGGTGGTGATCGGGGGTGCCTCGACGACGCGTTCGATACAGGCCGTCGAGGCGTGCGGCACCGGCTCCGCTACCCATCGCGTCTCCGTCTGAACCTTGACCTTCTCGAACTGCAAAAAAATAAGAATTTTAGATTAGATCTATTTTTGAATTTCGAATTTTCGAGTGCCCTGATGGCTGATTATATTGTAGGTATCGGTATGAGCGTTGTTTGTCTGCTCACGCGAGGCAAGTAGACATAACAAATATGGTATTGTTCTAATTAAAAGTGCTTATCTTTGTCAATTATCTAATCAATTAAGTTTTTATTGCTCCACTTATGAAATCGCTATTTTGTAATTGTACTCTGTTCTACAGCTATCGTTTTCGGCGTAATACGATCAACTTTCTTTAATTCCGTGTACCTAGTTATTAATAACTGAGGTATATCACTGCTATGAAGCAATCATACGTTCGTAGACTTTTTAGTGTCTAGACTGATCATATTTTTATTGTTATTATTGAGAAATGATTAATCTATTAACTTCATAACAAGCTGCTAAAATTGTTATTTCAGTCCAAATGTATTCTCTATGTGCTGAATTCACAGATCTTAATACAAAAATTTTGCCTTGAATACTACTAGCCAGATATGCAAATTTGTAAAAGCAAAAAATGTATGCCTAAAAGAGTTAATATTCAGGAAGTAAATTTTTTTTTAAAGATCTTAACATATATGTAAATGTGTTACTCCTATCCAAAAATTAATGAGAATGAAAAATTAATTAATGCTAATTATTTATAAATTCTAAAAACTTCATTCTGGTGTTTTTAGCCACTTTTAAAATATCTGTTTTACAATTCCATGTAAACCCAACATTAACATCGATTAGCACAAGGGAATTACCTTAGTAATGATTTTCTCTGAAGCTTCTGTGGCTACTACCGCAGCTGCTGCTGTGGTGGTTGGCACCTCACTGACAGACTCTGTTACCCACTTGGCCTCGGTCAGGGCCTTTGTCTTGGTGGTCTTGTTAGCATCGTTAGGTGGACAGACTGTACCTTCCTCCACCAAACCTCGCCTGTCGCCCTCTTCCGCGTCCTTCTCACGCGACATTTGCTGTCGCAGCCATAACAGGATCTACAAACAAATTAAAAAAACACTCATCAGCTCTGATGTAAACACTCCAAAAGTCCAAAATCTCAAGCTCGCTTCTTATGTAATCAATCATTATCAGCTAATAAAATCACTGTGCAAACTCGAACGAGCTGACATTAATAATACCACTGGAAGAAGCTGCTTGGTTAGTGTGTTAAGTGAATTACCAGAAAAGCAAAGAGAACGGCACCGACAATGGCACAGAGAGCTACGAGTAGAGGCAGCTGCTGCTCCAGCCCTGCCGGAGTCGTGGCAGAGTCGAACTCCCGACTGGTATGGGCACTGAATTGCGCCACACGCAAATCCATTCCAGCATCGTCCAGTCCCGTTGTGGACCGCCAGAGTCTAAGCAGCCAAGAACAAGACAGATAAACCACACATTAGCATCATCATCATCTTCATAAGTAATCAAACAGAAAGCTCAGCCCAAACACACACACACACACACACACGCACACTCAATGTTTAAACTCACTTGGGACTCGAACTAGCTGACATTCCCTCAACGCTGAATGGGCCCGCCGCTGCACGCTTACTCGAGCTGCTGGGCCTTAGATGATGCTGCTGCTGCAGCAGCAGCCCGTCCAGGAGCGCTGAACTCGTATTCCCAGTGCTGCTGCCTGCTCTGGGCCGCTGTGCCGACGGGGCCCTCCAAGCATCCTCGTAATACCCTTCCTCCTCCTCCTCCTCTGCTCTTGCTGCTGCTTCTCCGCTCGTCCGGTAGATCAGCAGCGCGACTACGTCTCCTGCAACGACGAAAACATCGTTAAGGCAGGCACTTAAAAAGCGATGACATCACTTGGAGCGGCCATCGCACCTCGAGTGAGAGTGAGAGGGATAGATATATTACTCACACGCACGTGTCGCGGCTCACGTATAAGTATAGACAAAAAAAACAAAGAGCGAGCACAGAGACGGCGGCAGGTGAGTGCAGCGTGTGTATTATTGTTATCGGGAACAGCAGGTATATGGCCTACTCCCTGTCCTCCTCCCCCGCCCGCGCGAGAGAGCGCAACAGCGAGTCGTTTTGTGAATCGCCGCCGCGCTTATGAACGACGGGTGTATATATAGGCGTACACACTATAGCTTCCATGCACACGCACACACACGCGGCGATGTATTATATCTATATATACACGAGCAACTTCAGCGCAGCACGGCAGGGATTCCTTCTCTCTACTTATATATCGTTCAGGAAAAAAGCACCGCCGACGCCATCAGCTGCTCTGACTACCTGGCGCTTCTAAATCCATCCCCGCACGAATATATTTTACGCGCGTTGGTATAGGTATATATATATAAGACGCTTTTATAGGTAGGTATTATGCGTCTCAACGAGGACGACGTTGATGATAAGTACGACGGACAGTCGACGCATGCTCGCGTTCGCGTAGCGGACGACCAGACTCGACTAAATATCTGTCTGTCTCTGTCTGCACGGTTTGCTCTATATATATACACATATACTATATATATATAATATACCGCGCACACTTCCGCATACGCGCAGATGGCACTGTTTTGACCGCTATAGTAGGCTTTACCGCTGACGACTGCAGATGGCGGGCGCAGGTTTGTTTTTATTCACGCGGCCGTGTGTATGAAGGTTAGGTGTGCTTTGTACAGTATATACATGCATTGCAGTGATGATAAGCGCGTGAACGGGCTCGTTGATAGTCGGCAGGCGATTGATAACGAGAGAGTAATTCAGGTGGCTTGCGAGGATGCATGAATGGGGCAGCCAGACATCAGCCGGTCGGTGCACGTTTCGTGGGGGAAATGGAGGGGTAAATTGAATAAGATGTGTGATGGCGGAGAGGTGGCAGTTGAAACGGGAAGGAAGTAGGTAAGTAGCTGCGGAAATCCGAAATCGCGGCCGGAACAGGATCGGAAGTGAGTTTTATTTTAGCCTCACGCGCTGCGGGTGTCTGTCAGATGTAATTGAACACGCGGCGTGTAATATATAGCGGGGTTTTCTATTTTCAAGCGGCCGTTTCGAGAGCTTGTTGTTTGACAATTAAACGATCTAAAGTTTAATTTTATTTTGTTTATTCGTATGTTTAAAATTAATTTATATGGTTGTTAAGTTAAGAGGATGTCGGAGCCAATTCCAGACTTCTACATCGAATTTTACATTGTTTAAATTCATTTTTAGATCTTTTGATATTATCAAAAGTCATTAGGACTTAGGTATGTGGTGTTTGTAAGTATTGAGTTTGACGGTAAGCCTGAATGATAAACATCCTCTATTCTATTAAGGAGCATCTTTTCGCGACCAAAGGGTTAAAAAAAAGGGTTAGGTAAAGGGTTAAAAAAGGGTTAAGTAAATGGTTAAAAAGGTTCAAAAGGGGTTTAAAAAGGGTTAAAAGGGTTTAAAAAGGGTTTAAAAAGGGTTGAAAAAAGGGTTGTAAAAATGGTTAAAAAATTGGTTGAAAAAGGGTTGTAAGAAATGGTTGAAAAAATGGTTTGAAAGCAATGTTGTTGAAAGTATGTTTGAAAAAAATGCATAGTAATGTTCATCATGTTACAGTTTTCGACACCACCATTGAGGTATTACTAAAG
>JAPYZP010003373.1:0-11659 GCA_030522985.1 Torymus sinensis | reverse complement strand
AAGTACCATTTTATTTATTATTTAAAGCTGGCGTAAATCACAAGTACAACGTGACTTATGATTTATGGATTTCGTTAAATAATTATTTTGCAACCCTGTTTAGGGCTGAGATTATAATTTAATAACTGAATTTCATTCGAATATAAGCTTTGTTAATTGTATTTAAAGCTTTGTTAATTCAAACTGAACTCCTTTTGCTAGAAATTTAAATTAATGTCAATCATTTTGACTATTTTATGGTTTTGTCATAAAATCAAAAATATATATGTCCATAAAGTTTCATAAATGCTATATCAATTGACACAACTTCAAGAAGTATTCTTTAAATTTACTTATAAAGTATGTAAGGTTCGTTTTAATTAGTCCTATGAGTTTCGAAGATAAAACATTTGTCACGTTTCATGAAATTAAAAAAATAATTTTAAAAATATCCTTAATGTATCATGGTTGAAAATAAGACTTTCTTCCAAAAATTCTGGAACTGTCTTATGTCAAAATCACTTATGTATCTTGGACATCTCTTCACCGCACATTACCATCATCTGTATGCGCAACGAACTGTGCAGTTCAGATTCCACTTCATCACCTCACGATAGAAATGTCCCTTGCATTGCTAAAAGTGACAAAAATCACCCAAAACAAGGATTAAGAAGAGTATTGGTTATGAGTACTTTCCTCTATTGGAATTGTAGGCATTACTCCAGACGTATGGTATTCTTCTACTGCAGATGTCGTGGAAGACTTTTATTTTGTTAAAGTAATAATTTTGTTAATTTTGTATCTACTTTTGATAAAAGTAGATATGTTTATTTTTTGTACAGGAATATAAACAAAAACAAAAAGAGTAAAAGCTTGTCTGATAAACATTGATCCTACTGTTCGCCAGATATAAGGTACACATACATATATGTACATACACGAAAAATGATTCCTCTAAAACATGGATGATAAAAATCTTAAAATACGGCACTGAAATCCACAAACGCATATCTAATATGTGTCATATACCTACTAATACATAAATCACGTTATCAATTGTTTGATAAATACACAAAATTCTGAAAATAATTATAGAAATATATAAAATAATTCAGTTTTGTAAAATCGAAAAAAAAAAGAAAATTATAAAACAAATGTTAACAAAATTAAGTGTAAGTTTGATTTTCCATTCTCTTTTTTTTAGTATTTCTATTCAATAAACAATTTAGATAGTTTTCATTGAATATTAAGTATAACGATCCAGCTCAGATAACACGTAACCTCTAACGGTGCAATCAACTCCCTAAATTGAAATAAGTGAAATTTCACATATTACATGACAATATTCACTTATTCAGTTCACTATGAATAAGTGAATCTTGCCATATTAAATAAGTGAAATTTTCACTTATTGAATAAGTAGAATTTATTTCATTTCTTAATCACTTATTCAATAAGAGAAATATTTCACTTATTCAATTTGTCAAAAATATGCTACGTAGTTTATTCACTTATTAAATAAGTGAAAAATACTATTATGATAAAAATTAAATATCTCCGAACACCATCTGCGGAACTCCGTATTTTACGTTGATGTCGTATCCCCGGCCTACATTGAATTTAAGACTTTTTAAAATAATTAACAGGAACGCATTGCCCAATCACTCTTTGCTGTCAACACTTTTGTATAATTTTGTTCCAACCAAGTAGGTATTTTGATACAGCATTTTAGACCGGCTGTATCAAAAAATAATGTTGGCACTACAGACATAAAATTGATGCTTTAGATACACAAAGTATTATTAATAATTTTTTGCACATATTTTTAGAATTCTTTTGTAAGGTATTCTGCTGAGTAAAGGTGTTTATTATTTACATTGAATTATAGCGATATGAATATTACATACTGTTATAGAATACACCGTTTTGAAATAGAAAAATTAAGGTTTTATCTGTTTTTCTTAGAATTTAAGTAATATCATTTTGTTATTATTCAATTATTAGACGTATAAGATACAAGTTTAAATGTCAGCTTCTTCATTTGCTTTTCATAAAATAAAGTAATATCAATGACAATCAAAGTAAATATCAATCATGTAAATATCGAATAATCAGATAAAAATGAACAAACTGAGCTTTCATTTGGTTTTTACAGAATTAAGTAATATCAATCACAAACAAAATTGTTCAAATATTGAATATACAGAATAAAAATAGAACACGCCAAGTTTTTCATTGTCTTTTATCATATTTAAATAATAAGGGAAGTTCGTTTTTTGTTTTTATTGAATACTAGCTATAAATCCTCGCTCGCTGACGCTCGCTCGGCATTAAAACAATATAGATAAACAATAAAATTAATTGAATTGATAAAAAAGTAAGAAGTATACTGTAAATAAACTGCTATAATCAATTTCTTAAACAAATAATAATAATCTATCTAGACTGAAATGATTATATTTTGAGATCCTAAAACATATACCAAAGTTTAAATATATTCGCCACCTCTTTTTGGGAGACAAGAATAAATTTTCTATTTTTACACCCGCGATATTTGTTTAGGCTTTACTTAATTATTACAATCTCGATCGATTGCAGCGATTTCAAATGATTTTAATAAATTCATGTATGATTGCACATGTATTCAATCAAAAAATAAATTTTCAAATTTTAGATGATTTCATACGATTTCAGTGCTCTTACTGTGATTTCAAACTGATTACGAATATGCTAGGGTTATGTAAATTCTCAGACTGAATAGCCGCTCGCTTCTATAGATGATAGCATAATCTTTGTCAGTGCCTTCCTATAAAAATGAATATGACTAAAATTGAAACTCTCAAAAACTATAAAAACAAGTGGTAATTCTATAAAGTCAATACATTTACAGGTGCCATCTCTAGAAAGGCTTTAAATGAGTATTAGATATACTCCAAAGAACAAACAATGAATGAACTGCAAAGTCAAAATAGAAGCAAACCCCTATATAGCACGTTTTCATATACAGACTAGGACGATCATTGTTATTGTTTTGAAAAAGATATTTCACTTATTCATATGTGAACTGCACTTATTTCTTTGTGAAAAGATAAGATTAATTTATTTCACTTCCAAAATAAGTTCGAATTTTACTTATTTATCAATTAAATAAATATTCACTTCATCAAAAAGTGAAGTTTTAACTTATTTATAAGTGACAAAAAAATTCTCACTTGGACAATAAGAGAAATTGTTACTTATTTATAAGTGAAAACATGATTCACTTATGAAATAAGTGAAAATTCCGCTTATTCAAATTTAAAGAAAATTGAATAATAATTACTTTACTTTTCTGTAGCCGAATTTACATAGAATAATAAAGCCAATTAAATCAACTAAAACCGAAAAAGTATACAATGTTGCTTACAATGAAACCACAATAAATTTTTGACACCACAACGAGATCTGGCTTATAAAGGCAAATTTTATTTATCAGGTTGTATATATCACCTACCCACCCATAAGAATTCGCCCGACGAAGATGCATGCATAAGTTGGTAATACGCAAACTCGAAACCGATATACCCAGTCCCGCCACTTTGCACGTATAATGATTTACAGGAGACGGGCGCGCGCGAGTAAGCACTTATCCCGCGATCGTCCGGCGGCGCGCGAGAGTGGGTGCAGCCGCAATTAAATTTTAATTAGAATCGCGCAGCCCGCCTCGAGCTGCGCTTCATCGGCTTGCGGTTGTTGTCCCGTGATTCCCCTTCCTCGCCACCTTCTCACACGGCACGTGTATATACGTATATAGAGACATGCATACCTCTGAAAATTCGGAATTCAACGCAGATATAGGCTCGCGCGCCGTGTCTTTAATATGTTTAAGCTCGGTGGCACTCAGCCAGACGACGTCTGCTTCTCCAATCTGCCGTCTCTATTTCTCCCGGCGACGCACCCGTGTTTCGCGCACATCCACGCGAGCGCTTATCGTTCTTTTATACTTTTTCCTGTCTTGCATGCAGGAGCGCGTATCCGTGTATGTGTTTGCATGTCAGAGAGCGCAAAATGGGGACGAGCGCGAGGTCGAAAGCTTGGGCGTGCGATTGCATTGCGGGGGTTTCGCGAAAAATAGAAAAATAATGTTCAATCACAAGAAGCCGAAGAGGAAAATCACGCGCGGATGCTGCCACACAAACATTGTTGCGATGAGGTCTTCCGGAGTTGTTTCAAAATTTAATCCAATTGTTTTCCTTATTTTACTAGAAAGTAAACTAGCAGCAGTAGACGAGTGAACTCCCGTGAAATATTATCAAATAAGTTCTGTATACACGTAGTCTGAAAGATGTAGGTTGGATCAAATTCATGAATGGAGATACATATATGTGTGTAATCAAAATATTGCTTCCTTAAAAGAAGTTCTGTAACGGTGTGTTATGTATGCCACGGACGATGGAGCGAATTAAAATAAATAATTCGGGTAAAAATTATGCGAAAATTTGGGTGTGAGCTCACGGATCTGAGATTCTAGTTTGGCGCTTTGACCACTGAGCTAATGTCGTAAGGCTTGTTCGAAGACCTCGCGCGCATTTTCATTTTATTATTATGCTGATGCATCAAAGCTCGAATAAACAGCCCATGACAGGGGTAACAAAAAATATTAAAAAAACAGAAGGTTACAGAAAATGTTACAAACATGTTTTTAATGAAACAAAATAGCAGTCCCAAAATTTGAATAAGTTAAAATTCACTTATCACAAGCCAATATTTACTTATTTGTAAAGTAAAAAGTCAGCCACTGAGAATATAAGTCAATGTTCACTTATCACGACGGTCATTTACTAAGTTAATTTTTGTTATAATCACTAAAAAAATTTCACTTATTCATAAGTAAGGATCTTGATATCTTACAGTAAGAGTGAAAATTGTACTTATTTACAGTTGAAGAGTTGCTATCTTACGAAAAAAGTGAAAATTTCCCTAATTTGGAAGTGAAAAATTATTTACTTGTAGAACAAGTAAAAATTTTACTTATTTTTACATCGATGTTGCCAAATTATATTCAAATAATTTTGAAGTTTAATTACCTACCCATATAAAAACCAATTAACTAGGGTAACAGATTTTAAGGACGATAAATTTTCATAACTATGAGACTCTTTGGTCCAATAAACAATTTAATAGTTGAACATTAATTTAACTACACAAAAGCAATATATAGATAACAATATCCTAAATATATTCGCGACAGGAACAATGGTATTTTTTTCAGCTCTCTATAACTCGTAACGAAATGTTTTATAACAATCTTGCTCAAAATGTTTATGTCAAAAACTTATATATTAAATTTTGAAAAATCTTTTTATATCAATCGTAAAAAGTGTATATAATCATTTTCGATACTCAAACTCAACCCATAAACCCAACATTGTAAGAGTTTCCAAGAATTACTATCGCTTTGCATTACAAGAGATCGAGAGCAAGGTCATTGGCAAGGATCCAGTGGGATATGGAGATAGAGCATTTTTATGGTGTCGATTAGTTTATGACACTCCCAGTTGGCATAGATTTGAGCGCCATCGGTGTGAATCATAAATCTTAGAAATTTCTGAGAATATCATTGAATACGACGTTTAACAATGCAACGTATTCTGAATAAGAAATAAATATAAATTTTGAATTTTTATTGTTATAATGTGTCAGCAAAGATAATTAGATTAAAAATTATATTACGTTTATTGAACAAATTGTTTACGATTTACTGATAAGAATTTTTACATCGGTCTTACAGTCTTATAAATTCAATTAATTAATATTAATGGCAATCAGATTGCCCTTTTTTATTATTTACGAATTAAACAAGGAGAGTACATGGCCTCTTAGTTACCTAATTCTATGAAATTTTAGAGTAGAGGACAATGAGCTCAAATAGGCCTGTATTTCACTGTTTGTGTCAATGGATCGTACTTCTCCATTATACTTGATTTAAAAATATACTTTGATTATATGGGAAACTTGCCCAGTGGCGGCACACATAGCATTTTCGACCATGTAGCTTGATGTTAGGGATTAAAATTAAAATACCAACAAAGAAATGATCTTTGTTATTATTTTTTTTTGAATTATTATAATAAAAAGATGTTACTTGAAAAAGAAAATAAATAAGTTGGTATTTCACGATGTCAAAAAAGTATTTCCTGATTCTGGCCCCCTCAATTTTTCACGAAATTTTTTACATATATGCCCTCAACATGATCATTATTATCTACCTTAATTTTCATTTTAGTATATTAAATAATCCAGTGCAGCAAACACGAGCCCAACACGGACACAGGTATGTTCTGCGCAGATTCCCACAGGAAAATTCAGATCTCTTCCTTCTTCATCTCTTTACCCGCATTCTCTCCGGCTATGCCTATATTGCGGCTCCTCGTGCGTGCGGCCTTTGTTAGTCGCTAGTATAACACATACATATATACATATATATGATATATATATGCCCACACATGTGTGTGAGTATGTGGGTACACCTCTGAATATAAGAACGACTTTTTGCGCATTTTTTACACCGCCCCTACCCAACTCCTTTTGTCTCCGCCTCTCATTTCTTGCGTTTGCACGCTCGTCCCGCGTATTACGCCCATAATTCTGTGTATACATATGAGCGCAATTTTATACATAGGTATAACCGAGTGTGCAAACGGTATACACACATACGCGCTCATAGCCAGGGGTTTTATTATCATTTCTCCGTCTCGCTTACTTTCTCTTCCTGTTCTCTTATTTTTTCTCTCTTTCTGTCTCTCTCCCACTCTCTCCCTCTCTCTCTCTCTCTCTCTCTCTTCCTCTATCCTTCCCTCTTCCTCTCTTCCTCTCTTCTTTTCCACGACGCCGTTTCATCATAGCCGAGGCCGTCGTCCCAGCGAGTAAAAGACAAAAAGGCGCGGAGGGTGAGATTTATTCGCGGCGGTGGCTGCGATGACGCGTTCTCGTGGCTTTCTTATATATCTCACGAGGCGTGAAACTTTGTCTCGTAATTTGGCAGCGCCGATGGCCGTCTTAGTTCTATTGCCCCTCTCGCTCTCTCCATCTCTCTTCCTCTTTCCTCCTGTATTTTAATTACGGGAAGGAGGTAGCGGAGCGGTTTTTATACGTCGGGCTTTTTTTACGCGACGCGCGGAGCCGAGAGCGAGAGGAGAAAATTAATATTTACTTTTAAAAAGGCCGAGGAACTGCGTTTCTACGAAAGAGCACGCAAAAGGCCAGGATAATTAAATGCTTCTGGCGCATTGGACTATTCTTGTATGGAGATTTATAATTAAAATAATAATTACCCTTTCGGCCAATCGATTACCTTTTTTGCATTTAAAATAGCAATATTTTTAATTAATTAAAGTGAAATTTGTTCAAATAAAATACTTTTTAAGGGACTATAGATATACCTTTTAATAATTCATATATTTCATAATGCTCTTGTGTTTTAAGTAAAATATAATAAAAAAAAGTACTATACGTTGTAAGAATGCCTTTGTTTTTTTTTCTATCATAATATGAATAAGTAAAATACTTTTACGAACGAAATTCTTGGGTAATGTTTAGCGAGTATCTCATTTTCAAAATTTTTCTGTAAGAGCGATGAATATTTTAAAAGTCGACGGTCTGCCCGCATACTGTGCTTATATTACACAAATTTTTCAATAATATGTTGGCGAGAACTTTTTGTTATTTTTACAAAATTTGGTAAGATTAATACTACTAAAAATTAATAGAATAAAATGTTTATCTAAAAACTTAAGCAAAGAATTGCGAAGTAAAAAAGACTAAAAAAAAAATTGTACTTGCTTTTATAACCACTGTACATGAATTTAACGTTTATTCGCGACATTAGGTGGCTTATCATGAAGTGCCGCAAACTCGTATCATAGCTAAGTTTCGAGTTTGTACGTAAGCACCTTCCGGCACAATTGAGCTCATTTTCTATTCTATAGTAAGGAGAAAAGCCAAAGATGACACATATCCGGCCGCGAGATTACGGCCTTAATTTTCCAGAGATTTGGTGAAATTTCAGAGAGCGGCTAAAGCGTTTTCGACAATCAACGACAATCGGGTATCGCGACAATAACCTGGCAGTACTATGAGCTTGTAATTTTAACTACCACTGTTACACGTGTGCGCTTGTATACGAGGATATACGTAGAGCTGCTATTACATGATAGACGTTATTACTGACGTCTAAGCACTAACGGAGCACTGGTTTCGAATTTACGAGTGAGCAATTACAAATACATGGTATTCGCGACAAGCTTCGGCTGTTACAAATAAGTCTTTAAATGGTTATGTTTTATATTTATATAGCTCATTTAGACAATAAGAACTATGCGGCAAGTATTATATACAAAAAACTATTTTATACAATGTTTGAATTCGATATTATAAAATAGTTGCAAATTTCGAAGTAAAATCAAGAACGTATTTTTAGAGGACAGATGGACACGACGACCATGGAGTTTATATGAGTATTATAAAACTAAGAGCTTTCAACACATGTACAAAAGCATTGGTTGATGAATTGATAGTGAAAGGTCCTCTGAAAGTCCGGTTGACGTACTATAAAATATCCAGCAAGGTTACAGACTATTGGAAAAGTAGCTATTCTCTTCTCACGGGTCAAAAGAGAAAATATCGGCTTGTTCTTGCTGTTGCTAGAAGATTGCAGAATTCTGTCAAATTAATTCCCGATAAAGTAGCGACACGGTATTGGAACAAGAAGCACAACTCAAGATGAGCATAAAATAATAATTAAGGAGGAAAAAAGACAAATTACAAAAATAAAAAAGATAATAATCATTTGTTGAATCAGTTTTTTCGTAATTACTGAAATTTTGTTAATAAAGTTTTTTCCTTTACTTGAAATACCTACGTATTATATTATATCATTTCTCACTATGTTATTCATTAAAAAATATTTTATATTTGAGATCTATATTAACCAATAGACCCACCTTAAGTAAGAGGGAATATCAACTTTCAATAAGTAATGCCGATTTATGCAATGGACCAATTAAAAATGTTATACCTCTAACTGTTTCGCAAATAGTAATGCTTTGTTATTACTTGATTCGTAAAATAGTTAATGTATGTGGACCGTATTAAGATGGAGGGGCTTAAGTTCTTGGATAGACTGAACAGACTAATCTGAGGTGAGTGAGAAATAAGGAAATGGGTCTGGAGCGAACTAGAGACCCGGCACAGAATGGACAACGACAAGATGAGGTAATTTTGGTACAACCAGAGACCTAAACTGGCATGCAAGGAAATAAGACGAATGGATGCTGAATAGATCACTGTCTCAGTCTGGAGTGAAAGAGGCTTCTAAAGTAACCGGAAGGGTGAAAACCAGAGCGTCGCACATATACCCCGTGCGTAGTTTCCAAGGATAAGTTTTTCGCCTACCACTCCTGTAAGACAGTCTCATGGATGACCAACAATAACCACCCACGTATACTATTTATTGGTCGTGACTACGTGCCGGAGGAGTCCTACTCAGAGTCAGTTCCTAGTGTTTCTGTGAAGAAGCCTATACATTTTCGTGGACGCTACGTAGAGGTGAAGAACTGGTTGATCAGCAAACTGGCTTGCTGGATTTTCCCAGGGGTTGCCCAAGACTGCAAGTAGAAGGGGTTAGGATCCTGCCATCTACATAGAAAACGATCGGTTGAGATACCGCGATCACCCGAGGATCCAGCAGTTGTCCTGAGGCGATTGTAGAGTTACAATCCCTCCCTCAAAACAAGCACCTGACGCATAATACAAGCACCCACCACAGAGACGGATGAGGTGTCGTCCTTCAGCGGGAGCATGTAGCTGGTGAAAATTGAATTTCTATAAATTCACGATTCAAATTTTAATCGTGAATTGAATTCAAGTCTCGATTAAAATTAAAGTACAACCTTATAATTTAATCTGAATCGTGACTTGAATGCGTCGGAGTTCAATTCACAATTAAAATTTGAATCGCGGGAATTGGTCGAAGTTTAATTCACTATTCAAATATGATTTGGAAATTAATCAAATACGATATAAATGTAATTGAAACTTTATACACCACAGTTTAGCATTATTTTAAATTATTGCGACTTTTAACAATGTTTAATTACATGTTTTACTTACACCGGACTCTGCTATATATACCTTACCTAATCACTGTTTTGTCTGAACAATAGTAGGCTAGACTATGTCGAGCAAAATGGTATTATTTTATTTTGAATTCTACGTTAATAAAATTGATTCATAATGAGTTTATAAATAACAAAACCTGAGGGATGCCAGCGCTTCTTATATATTTTTTTAACTTTAAACTCTTACTATTTATTTTTATTATCTACTATTCTCCAAGTTATCATAAGAACTGAATGGTTCTAATACATTTAAAAAACACAAATGTCTTTTTTTTTCATTAAGAACAAAGAATTAAAGCCAAATAACGTAAAACTTGAAATAGGGCACAATGGACATCGATTAAAAAGGATAACTTTTTTTTATCTTTTAATATTATAAAAAATATATATTCAATAACAAAAATTCGATAATCCCAACGCCTAGTATCGGTCATTGAGAATTTTTCATTTCTCCCGATACAAGGAAAAATTGGACCATTGTGGTCATGTGAGAAATGCTATTTTATCGAACATATTTTGTACCCGTTATTCTGAAGTCAGAGTTCACGATGTTATCAATGAATTTAGAATGCCGACAACAATGCGTATTTTCTACAGTTCAAATTTTATATTTTAATAATGATAACATTACAGAAAGAATATAATTTTTAAATAATATTTTAACATATTTTTCAAATGTTTTTAGACACATTACTTATTAAGTTGGCTCATCGCCGACCTCCTTAGTCAAAGCAGTGCTAAATAAAGAGATTACCTAAAATATAAAAAAAACCATAGTTGTAATGTGATTTATTTAGTTAAAATGATAGAGATTGTCAATATATTATAAATAAAGTATATTTAACATGACTGAGATAACCTTTTTCTCAAAATGTCGATATTCTAGAAACTAGATATTGTTCTTCCGAATTGGTACCTTTTTCAACCGGATTCTAAGATGGTACCATCATTTGCCAAGCCGTCGCAGTGATCACGCCTTATATATCATGCCTTCTGTATATAAATACAAATTATTTACGCTTGACAAAGGGAATCGCAGATCCCCTTATTTTTATGTACTTTTCTATTAAAAATTTTCAATTCTCATTTGAAGCTAAGGTGCTCTTCACTCATTACGCCTCCTTATATTGACTAAAACAATACGGTCACTTCAACATTTTAAAATTCAATTCATACAAGTTTGGCCGTAAGTGCTCATTGAGTAACAGCAGAGCAATTTCAATTTAATTAAGCACAACGAAACTGCAAACAACAACAGGAGCGGTGTCGAATGTAATAGACGGGGAAATGATACACACTCGCCCAATCAATCGTCCAAATTTTTCGGCCTGGCTTGAAAACGATTCCAGGGGATATCGCGTAATTATAACAAGCCGTCAACACCCGATAGAGAAACGCGAATAACATCCGCCACTCGCTCTCTACACACATCGACCATTTCTATAGCCGAGTAGATAGATATACGCGTGTGAAAATTGAGTCAGCTACGCTGCAATAATAATTAAAGTCAGTCTGTCGCGTGA
>JAPYZP010003372.1:0-21620 GCA_030522985.1 Torymus sinensis | reverse complement strand
TGAACTCCCATTGGTCGTCCGCTAACTAACAAGCAATAGGATTGGTTCCGCACGCTCAGCCGCAGCCGCAGCCGCAAGGATGTAGAATTACCCTAACGAAAGCCACACTCGCAAATATACACGCGTGTGTGCGCGCGCAGAAGCGTCAGAGTTTACGCGCACGAGTTTGAGAGAGGCGGAGGCGGAGGCTTAACTAGCGCTGCTCATTCCCAGTCCCGATCACGAAAACCCCAAAGAATTTTCAATATTGCCGCCAGTTTTTCCTTTATTAAACATTTCTATTAGGAATACTTCAGAGTTGAGTGAGTTCAATGGTAATTTTGCTATGATAAAATATATATTAATACTTCTCAAATTTTATACACTTCCATACGAGTAAAGAAAAATGTAAAAAAAAAAAAAAAATTTCCTACACTAATGACGAACAAACCATAATTAACATTTTCGAATTTGAAGAATATTCTAATGCTAAAAATTTTAGAGCTTTTTCGAATGTTTATCTATCGATTCAATCTCATTTTTCACTTGTCGATCGAAGGCATACCTTGGCGTAAATAACAGTTCAAAGTGTATCCTTTTCAGTGGATGATTATTTAAAAAAAGTTCAATTATGTAGGTATAACTAGAAAGTTCATGTGGTTATTACATTACAAATGAAGCTATAACTTTTCATTTGTTGTTATTCAGATAATGACTAAATATAACATTTTGTCGAAACTTTGTTATTCTCCATAATAAACTAAGCCTCAAATAAACATTATTTTTACCTATAATTAATTTTTTATAACGAGGTTTACAACAGCAGTCGATTGTAAACGCTAACGCGTTACTTCGTCCATATATTATAAAGATTTTGAAACATGACAAGTAATGATACTTTAATTCATTCTTTTTGGGTGTTATATTAACAAAATTAACATGAAAAAATGACTGATTTACATGAATCGAGTCATACCTACCTACATAAATGCACAAATGATTCCTCAACTTTTTGTCGAATGCATTCATGGTGATAAAATAATATATACGCATAGAAGGTAATGCTTACGCCATGCACTTGTTGGTTGTCTTTTTTTTCACCCGTGGAAGCTGAAGTCTATGCTTATATATTACAATTAGTCGAGTGCGCCGTCGGTTATCATTTCAATTCAGTCATACGTACATTTTATGGTTACTTTCATTCTACTGCATATAAATCACTTAACGAATACACTTTTGCTAACAACACAATAATTTTTTTATTATGAAACATACAAATTTACATGAATAAGATTATTATATAATGGAATGTTTGCAATAAATGTGATAGAATGTTTATAACATACGAAATCTTTTTATTGCACCAAAAAATATTCATCTATAATCTCACCTGAAGATACGGTAACCTTAATTTAATAGATAAACTTTCAATTACGTTAACAATTTTGCTATAATAGTTAACAAAATCATATATTATATTGGCATAAAATATAAATACTCACATATGTGTGCAAAGGAAGGAAGTAAAACTGGTTTGGAAAGAGGAGGAAAATAAAATCAAGAAGAAATAATAAACCAAAAAAAAATTGCTTTTTAAAATAGGAGTTTATATTTTTATAATAATATGTGTTGAAATAAACAGAATGGTACATAATAATAATAATAATCCTAAATAATTAATAATAATAATAATATGTAATAATAATAATAATTATTCTATACGTTAGGAAGTAACAAAATAAACCTTAATTAACTTAAGAGTAGCCGTAGTATATTAGGTATCTAGTAATGTTGCGAATGAAACCCTAATATTCGTTTTAATGATGTAGTAGTTGTCGCAGTGATAGTTCGTAAAAATAAATCGATACCATAATAATAATGATAATAATAATAATAATAATTAAAAAGAGAAACAAAGCACCGTCATCACAGCGGGACCGCACGTCCGCAGTTCGCGCACTGCTGGGGACCAACGGGAACCCCCCAAGGAACTTTAGTCCAGAAACATGTATTCGATAATAGTCGTTACTAGCGTTTAAAAAGTATATGGTATTATGCAGGCACCTACAAGTGTAATATGTATAACGTATCCTACAGTACATACGTATTTAAGCGCGCTCGTGCGACTCTCCCTCGGCTCCCTCCCCATTTCCAGCCTCCTTTTATACCCTTCGACCTTTATTATTTCAGCTCTTTATCGTCGCATGCGCTTTTCACTGTTCAACCAACACATTCGCGCCTTGGTCATGAATTTCAAACGCCACATTCATTGGTCAATGAATTTACTAGTGGAATTGCAATAATAGAGACAATATATCATTTTCATATTAGTCTCTTTCTAATATTTATAACAATATCAAACTTATAAGTTATAATCCGATTTTATCGCAATAAATGATTCTGCCATCAACTATCTATCGTACAGATAAATATTTTAACTTCTAAATATAATTTATTTCAATAAAATTGAGATCAATAACTAGTTTGAAAATAATTCACTTTCATTATTTACGTTACTGAATATCCTATTTTACTTATTGTAAATTGTTTAAGTACCTTTCTAATTACACCATCGCAAATAATGTAATTGATATTTTATAACACCTACTATGATAAAAGTAAATTTACAATAAAATGCCTTATTTGAAAATAGGATATTACTTGCTTATCTTTTGAAAGAAAAAGATGCCTTTTACACATACATAGTATGTAGGAAGGAGAGTCGACCGAGTGGCATGAGATCAAATTCGAAAAGAGGACAGGTGAAGCATCCAAGTATACAAGTGTATCTATTATGTGTACCATGTAAACTTTTATCGTTTTTTCTTTTTTAGTGTGTCTGTGCGTGTGTGTGTGTGTGTGTGTGTATAATATATTATGTGTATGAGTCGCGATTGTGTTTTGGTCGAGTCGAAGCCGCCACGAACGAGTTTCGCCATCTTCGTCGCGTGATGAGTGTATAGTATCGTAAAAGCTCGACTTTGCGCGATAGCGCAAAGAGAAGCCAGCTGGCTATGTCTATATACGTACGCGATATATATATATGTATATATTTGTGTGATCTGCCGCTCGGACAGGCTGTAATTGTAAAAAGACGAGTACGGATGACGTGGAAGGGAAGGAGAAAATGGGAAAATCGAAGGCGATTCAAAGGAGTGGGGCGTCGAAGCGTGCAATGTCAGAGCCTTTCTTGTGAGCACGGTGTAATAGTGAAAAGAAAAAACAGGATTCGTTGATCGTTCGTCGTCGTTGATTAAAAATTTTTAATTTCTCTTATTATTACAAAAGTGACATTCTTTTTTAGAAAACTGAGCTTTGGCAGTTTCTTCCCAAGATAAGGAATATCTAATATTGATGCTCAAAATAACTTTTTTCACGAACAAAGTCATTTCGTTTATATAAACATGAGTACGAAAATGGAAAGTTTTAGAAAAAAAATATGCGATTATTATAATTTATTTTCTTATAAAAAGTTTAATCATGTTTTGAAATATCGAAAGATTCCTACACTTAAAAAGAACTACCAAAAGAGGCTCATGATATTCCAATAAGGGAATCATAACTGAACGTGCACTTTTTACTCATTAAACTAAACATCTGAAATCGTGTTTACGCGAATCGATCGATGGCCTATAGATGGTAGAGGCATTTCATAACCGACCAAATGATTAACGTAAAATAAAATGTTATCATTTATTGAAATGAAAAGGCATTAGCATTGATTACTATTATCAGGTTTATTTTAACTTTTGAAACGAAATGACTGCACGATAGGAAGAAAACGACATTTAAACACCTTTGCTCACAAGTAGTATGCATTGAACTGGAAATTTGCTAATTGATTGTACTCTACGTCAGAGGTGCAGTCGAGAGTCTCGTGGTGCGGCTTGCGCTATCGCACACGAGAATAACGCACTTTTTACGAAAATATAAACGTGCTACTATATGTATTGCGCATAAAAGTATTTTTTGCTTCTCGTCTGTAGGTTGGCTATTTGCGACTCGGCCGAGCGACTTTATTGCGATCGAAATCGAATTCACGTATAATGAGATTATTCGTAATTGAAGAGTTCGACGGTAGGTAATAAATTTTTATTTGTCTTTGCTTTTATTATAAATGCGATTTGTAAGGATACCGATTTCACATTCCGATATTAGCTTCGAAAAATATATCTTTCTAAATTTGGAATTATAAATTGCACGTACTATTGAATTTGTCTTTTTAAAGCTTGCGCACACGCAGGCGCGAGTACGAAAACTCGTCCGACTCAAAGAAGCTTATCTCCGAAGTGAAAACTGCCGCCAGGCGCGCGCGCGTGCGTGCGCACACACAGAGAGACGCGAAAATGAGCGTCACTGTCCAATTTAGGATTTATCTATCGTAATCGCGCGTGTACGCCGCGCATCCGCATGCATGCGCATGTATACTTATATATGCATGCAGTATGCCGATAGCGTGCGCAAGCGAGCGGCTCGATTCTTTCTCCGTCTCTCTCTCTCTCTCTCTCTCACTCTCTCTGCGCATTTTTCCATACGCTCATTATATTTTTAGACCTTCCCGATTGCAAGGTTACGCGCACGCGCGCGCGCCGGATTGCATATAAGCGAGGCTCGTCAGTCGGTGTGCACAGCCTGAAAGACAAGCGTCGCTCGGACGAGTCTGCAGTGACGATTTTTCCACTTCTTTTTCGCGAATGTACTGCGGGATACCTAGCTACGAAACTTTTGACGACAGAGAGAAAACTTGTGTAGCTTCGAATAACCGTGTAATATATTTCATCCAATTAAATAGAAAAAGTCTAATAATTTTCTAAGATACGTACGTATTTATAAATGCAAAAAGCCTTGGGTTTTTTAAATTTAAAAAATGGTTCGTGTAATTCACATTTGTTTGTTACTTAAAAGGCAGTAGAGATACTCGAGCTCACACAAGTATCCTCTTGACTTCATAAACTCTACATTACATCCTTTCTTATTCAACTAAAAGGGAACTTCATAGACGCGCGAACGCGGAGTGCGAACATTTTATCTAAGATAGCATAGAAGATAGCCTTCCTCGCTTTACCTATATATTAAAATCTACACGTATGCGCGACAGGCGCGTTGCAGGATGAAAACTAAAGAGCAAAAGGGGCGAAGTGGGAGAGGGTTTGGGACGCCTCGATGAGAATGCGCTCGATAAATTTTCTTTTCTCTCTAGTATTATAACGTATAAGACGAGTTCGCCCAGTCCCTCGCTGTTCGTTCCTTTAATAATAATAATAATATGTACAATATCCAACGCCTTTCGGCCCGGCGTGAGCTCGAAATAAATTAAATTAATTAATACTTCTGGCAATAATGTCCTTGCGGGATCGCACGCGGAATCGCGCCGGGCGCCGATATTTTCACGCGAGGCCTTCTCCGTTTTACCCACGACCGCTGCTTATACTCTAATAGTATTAAAACATTTTTTTTTCTTTATTCATATATACGAACCCATGCAATAATACTTTTTAGCCGCTTGTTAATACGAAAGTTATGGAAATGAAATGACACGTCATTAAAATTTTGACATATTTTTTTCTTTCAAATTCTCTAAAAATTCGGACAAATTATGCGCAATCGTTTGACAAATTGTACGTATAGTATATATCCTAAAAGAAGTGATATAAGATTAATTACTACGCGTAAAAGGCACATGATTAGCATTACCCTAAGAACCGCGGATAAAGGTTTGAAGAAAAGCCCCGCGAGCAGCCATCACACGCGCGGCCGGGACGACTCGCGCGATTCCGCCTCTAATCCCGCCGCGGAACTCTTTTATTATTATTTTTTTCTCTCGACTACGCTCTCCGCAGCTATATGTGGCTGCGAGAGAAGATATTTACACGCTGCTAAGTAATATAAGTAACGAGCATACCTAAGCCTAAGACCGTCCTATCATACAAAAATTGCTGCAGAGTCTCGCACGGATCTGTCTCTCACGCTGCGCAGTCTCTCTTTCTCTCTTTCTCTCATGTCTAAGCGCACGGGGAACTTGAGAAGCTTGTATATATATATACGTCGGCGCCGACTCTCGCGCCGGGCGGGCGAAAGATATAAAAGAGGAATGAGGAGCTGGAGGAGACGAGGAGGAAAAGTGTGTGTACATATAATAGTTTTGTCGTCGCGGCCAGGAGATGGGTGTTTATATGTATATACCGACGAAGACGGGCCTCTCGCAGGACTACGTCTAATACGTTTACCTCCCTGTATTTACGCGCCTATCAGCCTGTGTGTATGATGTACGTATTATGCGTGATAACTAGATGTACACATGTGTACGCGCGCGTAATGGTCAATATTTAATAGTGCGTAGACGAGATATGCCCAATCATCATGATCAGCGCCTCTCACGACGTACGCCGTTATACTGCACACGTGCGCTAAAACTCGGCGTGATGCGCGCGATGCCAAAGGATTCGGACGTGAGAGAAAGCGCCGGTGTGTGTGTGTGTGTGTGTGTACGCGCATGCATATCACGAGGACAGCGCGGGGGCGAGGGGATTATACGCCGTTCGGGAAACACGGCGATTAGGCGCGGCGGCGGCGGCGGCGGCCGCCTATATGGGAGATTGCATCGGCAATATAGAGAGAGGCGAGGGTGTGTGTACGCAGTTTAACGTAGTAGTTGCGCTCGCGTGTTGTACTAGCTGGGAGGAGGTGGACGATCGTCCACTTGCCTCTCGCGGCCATTATCTTCCGCCGCGGCGATTGCTAATCTCGCGCGATTCAGTGCGAAGAAAGCCACGGCTCAAAAGTACAAAGAAGTACACACCCCTCGACGATTATCTTCTCGGGCAGCTCTTTCTCTGTGATTTCAGGGCCCTTTTCGGATGGGAATCATAACATTCTCGTGTGATTTGAATTTCATTCCGTTGATTTTTTCCGAAACGAGCAAATTATAGCTCGAGCAGGTCAGTCGAGGGGTCTAGAAGCTTTTTGCCTTTATGGGAAAGTGGAAAATGGTTATGAGCTCAGTTCTGCGATGAGGCAGAAAGACATATATGCTGGAATGTATAGTTACGACAATTACGTTAGAATTCACGCGCTAAGCCAATAAGCTTGAGAAAATTTCCCTCCTAAACCTCCGCGCACCGAATTCTTCTTACAATTACACTCCTACTTTTAATAGTTATACAACTAGTAATATGTATATTCATCACAGCTCTGAGATCACTCTCGTTTCAACAAACATTTTACCTAATCCTACAGTTCTTGTAACTAAATCACTCAGGGTTTAATTTTAATTTTCATTCTTCAAAAGATTACGCATCGACAATAATTTTCAATTCTGATCGATGGATATACGTAAATTATAGTAGTAAAATCTATAAAAATACCTAAAAATGGTCAAATTCGCCCTTAAACTACTAGTTGCCGTTTCGTTCAACGTCTTAATGGAAATTTTGATTATTTATTAAATTTGACAAAAGGGGGGGAAAATTGCGTTTTAGCCCATAAATATCACGACTGCCGCTAGTTACTAGACTTTCAATCTATACATTGACGCAAGAAAACGTTACCCTGGAATTATATCTCCGTGCTCTCGACTACGAGAAGATGAGCGCGCGCTTAAATATTTCAGCCGCGACAGAGTCTATATCGACCGATTCGCTCGGCTACGGGAAAATAGCATCGACGATTAACCAGGCGCAACGACACACTCTACGGGTTTTGCACCTCGACGCCGCTAACCTACTCGTGTCTAAACCCGATTTCATTTTATCGTCAGCCGCTTTCAGCTTTTTTACCGACTCTCCGTTGGTCGAAAATTGGAAATAACACTATCGATCGTAACACCTCGGATTACTCTATGAACATCGATGCGTAAAAAAATGCGAGACGCGATTGAGAAAATCTCGAAAGCGAATCCATGCCCTCAATTGGTCCTTGGAATAACGAACTCTTCTGCCTGCTCTGCCCCCCTCTGCACATTCATTATTCCACTTTTTCTTAACTACAATTACATTTTTATTCTTTAGTTTATTTTTTACCTTTTTTTATAGGTTTTCTCTATGAGACACTGTGTACACATTTTTAGCCAATCAAATTTACAATTTTCCTTTTCAAAAATCTAATCGTTTTCTTATATTAAAAATTTCATTTTCAACAAATCTCAACAACTTTCAACTCAAAATAAATATTTATAAATACTGATTTGTCCCGTTACCAATCATTCGCGCCAACTGAGCTCAATTCTTTTTTCCCATTTTCTAAAGTAAAATTAATTTTCCGAGGAGAGAGCCACGCAGCTTTCTTCGCAGGCGTCGGTGTAGTGTTGTGTGAAATATAAGTGTCTTATATAGATAAATAAGGAAACAAACACAGACAGGCGTTTCTATGCTCGCGAAAGGAAAGTCAAAACGATCGCTTGGAATTATTCTAGCAAATAAACATAATCTATTTGAAGTACCAAAGTAACATTACATCGTACAAATATTGTACAAAAATGTGATAAAAAATAATTACTTTTTTTTTCGAGAGCGAGTTTCATTTGAAATCGATTCATTCGGCAAGTATTATCAAAGCAGGTTGGAGAATGATTAAAAGAAGGCTAAATAATAGCTCGGCAAATGATTCGATTTATCGTTCGTAGCTGCGCGAGTTACGAATGCGAGGACTCATCGTGTACAATGTATATAGAAATAAAACGAAAATAAACGATCAATATAAACAGAATTGAAGGCGAAAAGAGCGGTGCTCGTATTTTTATTGCACTGTCTCCAATGGCTACCGCATCATCAGGTATGTATATATATATATAGTTTATATATGCTTGGTTTGTTCTATAGTAACTCATTCCCAGTAACTCTACCTTACGCGTTTAAAGTTTTAAAAACTACTATCCTCCATCCGATTGCACATTTCACTATCTTTATTCGTTCGACGATCCTTCGGTGCGAAATTGATTATACATTAAAATGAGCGGTCCAAACCGTTCTCGGCATAATCGATTCGCGCAGCGTTCAAAGAATCGCCGTACACACACCGTCAGCGCACTCCTAACAATGCATTTTTCTCCACTCACCTACGCAGTATTTCAGCTACAATAGTGCAGCGCAGCTCTGAATGCTCGTGCCTTTAGAAAAGTCTCCCTGTTCATCCCCTGTACCTCATTGACGCACCCAATCCCCTTCCATAACTCTCTTACGTGCTTCGTTCCTTCAGTCTCTGGTCGTCGACAAACGAGAGAAAAAGATTGTTACGTCCGCCCCGCTCGGTCCTTCTTTCTCTCCTCTTCCTCTTTTTTTTTTTTTTTTTTCCTTATTCATCCTCAACTGTATAAAATATTTTGAATCGTATCAACAACAGTCACATCGTACAACGTATTAGTACAATCGTTACAATAGCTATAGTTTATCGTAATCAATATAATATTCACAGCATTTTATCAAAATCTCTTAAAAGCACCAACCGTGGCGGCTCAGATTCACTCTCTCCCACTCACACTCGTTCTCTCGCCTCTGTCCAGTTTTTTTCTTTCTTATTCGTTCCGTCGCTCTCCCTCTCGGGTCTCTTTCTCGTAACCGTTTCGTCGTCGTGGTGTTAATGTTTTTCTCATGCTCTCCTGATTCCTCCGAATCTTGCTGGTAATCGCTGCTTCACTTCAACATCTGCTTGAGCGTGTAAAAGTCTTGGTTGTGTCGGCATCATTAACTTTCTCTCTATCTCTCTCACTCTCTCTCTCTCAGCGTCTGTGTCGGCTTTGTCCTCTTTTCGTCTCCAAGAGATTTCACCGATAATATATATTTATAATATATATATATTTATTTATATATATATATATATATACGGCTGTCGCACTAAACTGACCTTATATAATCTTTATACAAGACGCGTATCGAGACGATTATTAATTTTCGTGAACCTGCTCTCTATTCTTTATTTTCCCTAACTCTCTTAAAGCACTGATTAAGCGAGGGAGCATCCGCGCATAATAATATATTTTCCTCTTTTTTTTTAACGTGTCCCTCCCCCCGTGGACACGGTGTGTACTGTGTGTGTGGGTGTGTTGTGTGTTGTGTGTCGTGTGTGCAAGTCTCGGCGCATTCGTCTAAAATTTGTCTTTACTCGGTGTAAGTAATATATATATATATATAGTTGGAGACTGTAAGCGCGTGTGGGTGTGTTATGAAAATCATCATCATCACAGGACTAACTAGAAAATAGCTTGCGGCCCGAGCACAGGGGGCGCAGGCGAGAAGAAGGGCTGCCGCTCTTGGGGAGTCGGTAGATGAGAAGAAGTAGGCGAAGCTGCTTGAGATGTGCGCCGTCATCGGCCGCGGCGGGCCTCGTAGCAGCGCGTCAGGAGCAGAAGAAGCGCGAGGGGCGTCGGCGGGGTCGCCTCATGCGGGGCCGGCTGCCGCTGCCGCGGGGCCGCTCAGTGGTGCGCGTGGGGGTTCGGGGGGTGGGGCGGGCCGGCGGCGGGCTGGCCCTCCTCCTCCGCCGGCTCCACGGGGCTCGGGGACAGGAACTTGCGCACGTACTTCGGGTAGTGGGTCTTCTCGTGGGCCTTGAGGATCGTCGACCTCGAGAAGGTCTTGCCGCAGAGGGAGCAGCGAAAGGGCCGCTCGCCCGTGTGCACGCGGCAGTGGTCCTTCATGTGGTGGCGCAGCTTGAAGGCCTTGCCGCAGAACTCGCACTTGAAGGGCCGGTCGCCCGTGTGCGCCGGCAGGTGGCTGATGAGCGAGCCCACGTCCGGGAAGGACTTGCCGCAGAACTTGCAGAGCACGACGCCCGAGGTCGGGTCCGAGTGGACGGCCGCGAGCTCGAAGTCCATCGGCTCGAGGGGCCCGACCCCGGCGCCCGGCGGGTAGTGCGCCTCCGGGGGCAGCTGCAGCGCCCCGGGCTCGAGGCCCAGCTGGGCCTGCAGCTGCAGGTGGGCGGCCTGCTCGCGGTACTTGAGCGACTCGAGGCTGTGCGAGAGGATGTGCCGCGTCAGCTTGCTCTGGTGGTGGAACGAGGCACCGCAGTACATGCACGCAAACACCCGCTCATCCATACCCATCAACTCCTGCAACCAAACAAAATTAAGAACATCAACTTCTTGCGTTTCTCTCTCATACATGCTCTCTCACACCTCTAGACTACACCCCACTCCCACCTTCTCACACACCCGCGACATATTATGTTCATTGTCTTTCTCTTTGCTCCAGCTGTATTATGTGTGTGTTCGTGCTAGTGTGCTAGATACAGTGTCGTCGTCTTTTTTTTTCCTTAGTACTCCTCACCCCGCCTCGAAATTTCTAGGGAGAAATTTCGAGAGAGGGGAAACAAACGAAAGATACATATGCGCGAGTCCATCGAAGTTTGCTCTTAAGGTCCGGGGAGAGTAGAGAGACGGGGTATGTGACATGGACTAATACTTAGTCGGCAGTGCAGAGTGTGTCTGTGTGTGTGTGTGTGTGTCTCTGTGCACAAGAGCGAATTTCAAAGTGGACTGCTAGTCAAATTGTGTCGTTTTCTAATGGTATCTAGTACTTGGCATCTCTTTTACTTCCTTCGTTCACCGAATTTATCCTCTCTTGTAATTTACTTGCAAGTCTCTCTCTCTCTTTCTCTATTCGCGATCGCAACTTTTGCTCGTTCTCGTGATTCTATTTTCGTATGTGGAAATATAGCGTGAAAGTTTTCGACGAGAAATCGATCGAAAAGCCATTGTTTGCGGTTTTCAGCGTATAAAAAAAAACATCAGCTGTACGAAGAGAGATAGATACAGATAAGTATAGAAAGAGAGTATAGACCGGTGCGCTCTGCACGCTCCCATTTCCAGAGCCGCAGAGAGAAGTAATTCGGTGAACGCTGAGTTTTATTTTCACATTATTTTATTATTATTTTATCATTATTTTTTTTTCCTTTTTTTTTTTCTTTTACAAAACGCAAGCTAGATATGTCGTGTAGAGAGATATAAATATATATCATTCGTGTATGTACACAAGAGTATGGCGAGAAGTGTCTTCTGCCGCGTGTTTCTAATAAAATTGACATTTTACTATAATATATGCTTTATCATGAATGTACAATTATTTCATTTACTTTTTTGGCTTTGTTTCTACATATATATATATATATATACATAGAGGATACACGGCAGCAACACAAGAAGTTGACGCTTATTTTTGTTTGGCGCGCTCGCGGGGCCGCTCGAATTGCGCGGCCAGTTTGACGGTTCATTACAAACATTGAATTATAAAATTGTAGTTCACATAATTATTTATCTTTTCTTTACAATCGGTTTTGTCTCGATGGTAAAGACGAAAATAAGTATAGTGATAATCAACAAATGCGTGTAGTACAAAATTTCTAATTAGTAGGATGAAAAAACAGTATAGAGTAATAAACAATCGAACAAAAACATCTCAGCAGCAGGAGCCACCCCAAAGTCCAAACTCTTTCACGAGCTCAGAAGAACAGAACAACTTTTCTCTTTAATCATTTTAAGCAACTGTACATAAATGTGATAAGTTCAAGTCCCCTTGTCCCAACTCTAATAATAGCAACTACCCCCTGCGTGTTCATGGACTTTCGAACGGCGTTTGTTCTTATCTTTTTTTTTCTTTCGTTATACTTTTGCGATGCATCGCAAGTTTGCGACACATCGCTAGGTATAAACATCGGAGCAAAAGGCAAATTGCATTCAACGCAAACAGCAACCGAAAGACAAATATATAATAATATATAGAATATAATAATATATATATGACAATGTGACAAAGTAAGAAAGTAAATGATATATGCGTAGTACGTACTGGATATATGTTGACAAAGATGTTTTATTTTATAAAAATCTTTTTGAACGACACATGTGGATGTACACGAACGGTATGGAGTGTGCACGTGTGTATATGGATGCGTGCGCGTATCTGGGTTCTTTTTTTCTGTATTTATTGTTGTAGTGCGTGTATGTACAGTGATTAAGACGGAAAGGTTAAAGAATAATCGCGAACAAAAGGATAATCAGTTGTCTACTTTTTAATTTAAAAAATGGCAAGAAATTCGTATTACTTTTTAATCTGAGAACAAATGAAAAGAGGTGTCTGATAGTTTAACTATGAAAGTCAACTTCTTTGGCAAGATAAACTCTCGTATTAATTGTTAGTATAAATAGGATCGTGAAAGGAAATTCGCGCGTCGACAATGCTTATTTAATCGTCAGAAAAGAAAGAGAATAACGAAAAAATTCGGTGGCGAGCAACAGGCGTACCGTTTCCAATTGTTCGTCGCGCGTGTATATACACCTCTGCCGCGCTTCGATCGATTACCACGGAGTCTTTCGCGACGCGTTTCGACTGCTTTCCCTATCTCAAACTTTTCGCGCGTTTCGCCAAGCGATCGCAAACGGGGGGAAACCCCTCGCTCTCTCCCCCGCGGCTATGCTTTTTCCTTTCCTCGGACTTTTCTTTAACCGTCAAAGAGAAACGTGCAGGTGGCCGAATTCATCAAGCGTAAAAGAGTTTTGCGACTTTTACGTGTGTATATATATATATATATATGACACATTGCGGTTTAGCGGTGTAGCCGATATCACCGCCTGGCTATTTTAGCATGATCCGAGATATTTTCTTTCGTTTTTTTTTATTCCGGCCTTTGGAATTGAAATTTCGAATCGATCCGAGAGCGAGGAGAGAAAGAATGCGTGCGCGAATGAGATTCTGTCGCGCGTGGGTGCACGTGCACACAAATGGTCGTCGCTTGTATGTATATATACATATGCAGCGGAGGAGCGAGAGAAAAAAGGTGACGCGCGCCAGTGGGTGGGGCTTCGCCGCGTGAGGGAGGAGGCGAATACGTGAGGCTTTGATAAGAAAGATAAAAGAGTAAAAGAGAGAAAATGGGATGCACATATAGAACTACGGCAAAGTAGGCAGCGGGAAGCTGGACTCGAGACTCTATACATATTTTCTTTTCTTTTTTTATTCTTTACTTTCGACTCGTTCTGCAGTCGTGCAAAATACTGTATTGTTGAATCTCGCCGCTGTTGAATTTAAATGGCACTCATTTGTAAGGATCGAATAACTTGCCGAGAATATTTTGCTTTCCGAACTACCATATTTTTTTTATTTCGCTTACAGTACCCGTGTCTTTTGTAATAGACTTTATTAGAACATTAATACCGCCATTTAGCCGTATGCAGGACAACAAAGAAGCTAAAACTTACTTCTGACCGACAAATTCGTCATTTTAAAATAACTATATTC
Organism: Torymus sinensis; assembly: GCA_030522985.1. Classification (NCBI taxonomy): domain Eukaryota; kingdom Metazoa; phylum Arthropoda; class Insecta; order Hymenoptera; family Torymidae; genus Torymus; species Torymus sinensis. Next base: position 7,419 of record JAPYZP010003372.1, on the reverse strand, counting down.
AGAATTATGCGCGTTTGAAGTAAATTATTGTGACTTTTTTAATCGATTACGATGATTTGAGAAATTTGTATTCTGCAAAAATAAAACGAATTTAATAATAAATTATAAGATTCGTTTAAACTGTAAAAAGTGATCGCATCGTTTTCTACAATAATACAACGAAACCCCGAGTCTTTTAGAGGTTCGAACGAAGAAAAGGAGCATGAAAATTTGTTCGAACATAATAAAACTCGGCGTAAAGGTGTGCAGCGGACAGCAAAGCTCTTGGGCACATGCAGCAAACCCACATGCAATGAACTTTTAATCTCAATTAGCAAAACCGAAATACAGATAATCTTCCACAGCGACATCCAGATAATTACCGATCAAACTATCAAATGCAAGTACGCGGTCCGAGTTTGCGCGCGATATACGCGGAGAAACGTAAAGCAAGGTTTAATTGTACGCGCAATGGACTCGCCGATAAAGTGAGAGACGGTGCAAAAAGAAGAAAAAGGGTCGGAGCGAAAAATAATATGTGAAAACTCGAGGGCAAAAGGAAGTGAGAAAAGTCGGAATCGGCTTTGGCGCGAGGCGGCGAGAGCTGGTGATGCAACGCGCAACACATGGCAGAACGTACGCGGCTGTAATTATATATGCATTGTCGCGCGGACGAAAATACGCTGCATTATCATCTGCAACCTAACGACCTTGCGAGCGGTGTAGTCGCACGATTGCAGATGCGAGTGTGTATCCGAGAGTCAAGAGTCGAGAGTCGGGCGATATACAGATCAATATAATAAGACAGTGAAAGAAAAAAATGTAAAATAATCATAAGAATAATAATAAGAATAGTAATAACAATAATAATAATAATAACAATAACAATAATATAATGATAATGATAATAATATTGACTGTATACTGTTATATATGTATATATAATATTAAATATGTATATTTATGCAGAGCAGAGAGAAATACAAGAACAAGAATAATCGATAAGATATCCAAGTTGGAAAATGCAAGAGGCTCACTTACCGGATCCGGCGGCAGTCGGTAGTCGCTGGACATTTCGCTGCTCGCGCTCCGCTCCTCCGTCGACCTCTCCCAGTCCACTTCCTTTTTCAGAGACTGCGAAAGGACACGTTACAGTGTTTAGATCGTTACGCGTCGATTGCCGCCTGCGGGCTTCCGTGCGCCCTTTTTCCTTATCGTTCGTTCGATTCCTTCGCGCCGAGATCTTTCGAATCTCTTCGGTTTATGGGAATGCGCACGGCCGACACATACATATACATATGCACGAAGACTTTTCTCAGGGCCTCGTCGTCAAATTCATGGTAAAGAATGCCTCGCAGATAGTAAACGTACAGGGTATTACTACAGACTGGCTTTGATATTCCTCTTCATTGCGCTGCTTTAGTGTATATTTCCTACCCCTATTTACTTATTATTTTATCATTTTTCTTTTTAAATATAACAGTGCATTGAAAAGAATCCTTTTTTTTAATCACCTGAATGATGAAAAAATAGATAGTTTACTAATATTCGTTTTCAATGATTTCCTGGTAGCAACACATTAAAAAGAGAAATTGCCTATCTAATCTTTTTTTTCACAACCGTGTCATCATCTACTTTATACGGATGAGATCAACTAGTAGTTGTTGGAATGGCTACCGGAGCACCGACAAATGATATAAAGGAAAGGAGTTAAATGACATAGACCTGTATTGCATGCTAGAAATATGGGACTTTTGTATTTTCGAACAATTCACCACTTGAATATTTGTTGTTTAATATTTTTTGCAGATATAATAAAGTAGCCTATAACGGGATTTATTTATTTGGTATATATATTATATTAGTATTTTGTATATAATATTGTGGAAATATAAACACAGACAAAAAATATTTATATGAAATTATAATTGTAGAAATTGTAACATCATTATGGATATTTGTAACTCAATTTCTTTAAAAACATAAAACTTTTGTTAAAAAATGAAATCTGATAAACTATATTTAACGGTCATTCTTTACGAAAACGAAAAATTAGCGTAATATGTGATCAAATTTTATAAGTAAATAAGATTATAGAAAATTATTTTAGTAAGTAATAGTTTATAATCGTTAAAAAAAGAATTGTACGAAAAGTATTCATAAGCGAACATAGACAATGCGCATATATCCATCTGCATTAAGTTAACTCATAGCATTATCTGATATACGAATTTCAATACTCTATCAGAGTATGAATTAATTATTAATTTAGGAGGTAAATATTCTGGCTGTTATCTTATAAAATATAAAATAAAAATTGTAATCGAACTGTTAATATTTAAAATTATTTATGTTTACTATTTGCGTAGAATTATGTACCAGAATTTAACAACTTTCTTGTAATTTTCAATGATAAAGGGAATTACTTTCTTTATACGATATTCTGTAGTGTATTGTAAATGGGGTTACAACACACATTTTATGTTTTAATTCTACACACAATTTGTGTAATCGTTTCTTCAACTACACAAACAAACGATTTCAACCCTGTGTTATTGGACTGTGTAAACGTAACATTATTTATTATGTTTTCATATATAATGAAAATTCAAATTTACAATATAAATCGCGACGTATTCGTACATTTAATTAAAATATAATATAGCCTAAAGAAAGATGGCCTCTAAAGCAAAATTCATTTTAAATTAGAAAAGGGTTCTACCTTCTAAAACAATAAAAATATTTAGGTATTTTTGAGCATATTCTTTTGATTGAGAATTTTTAAACAACAATTGATTTGGTAACAAAATTTGCCCTTCAATATTCATTGGAGAATTGTTTCGATTATGTAAATAATACACATATTTGAGAAGTTCTTACTTCTAAAAATCAATTTTAAAATGGAAGATAATTGAATTATTTATATTTTTTACGAAAATCGGCGCAATCAAAAAGTAGCCACTAGGTATCTCGCGTTAAGAAACTTTATTTAGGTAGCACCATTATCGATTTTTCTTTTTTATAATAGATCTGTCAAAATCATTTAATATATATTTTTAACCGTTTATCAAGAATAAATATTAACAATTCGTAACTATTCTGAGTTTCGAAAATTTTCTGACATTTGAATGACATATTGAGATAATCACATTGAAATTAATTTTTAGAATAAGTATTATCTGTACAATTAAAATGGTTTTCTAGTGAATGATCAAGGTATTCCCTAGGCAAGTTTAAAAAATGTTGACGTCTGAAAATATATTTTATTCACTTATATTTCAAAAATCAGTCAAAATTTCACATTTTTAAAATATAAATATCATTAATAGAAAGGCTATACTCGAAAATATCTGAATGAGTTTTATCGGTTCTTTTAACCCTTAGCCGGCACACTGGGGCAATAATATTTGCAATTTTGAACATATTTATCTGCTTCTACTAACAAAAAATTATTGCAAATAATTTATTTAAAAAAAAACCTAATATTCTTTCTCTTCTCAATCATAAAATATACTATTTGAATATTTGACTTGGTTTGACAAAATTTGTATATAGATGGACATCTTTCTTTACAGTTCTTTGGAATTGTTTAATGTATTTGAATATCATAACTCAGACTCAATTCTTAAATATGACTTATTCCAAGTTGAAGAAAAACGAAGATCTACTTTTAAATTTTTTTTTATTTCTGAGTACTCTTATACTTCTGTTTAGCACATGAATTGAGTGCTGATAAGATTTATCCTTGAAATATATTTTCAGATAAAATAACAAAGTAATACGTATACTTAAAGGTATTTTATTCTCTATATTTCTATGGTGATATGTGTTTATTTTTTGTTGCAGAAGGTATATAATTGGCAAGACGGTCCACTAGGGGTAAAGATATTTCAGTTATAACTCGAATGTTAAATAATTTATAGAATATCTGTATAAAGAAAGTAAATTTATTTGATAGACCATATTATTAATCGCAAAAAGATTATCCCTGATAGGATTGCATAGAAATTAGCCAGTTCTCATAACCAAAAACTAGATATTTCGATCAAAATTCTGGTAAAGAACTGGCTAACTTTTGTACAGTTTCTGTCAAGGATAGAAATAATAAATTTTACACTTCTTGAGGATTTGCATGAAATAAATTGCTATTTTTCCGGATGAAAATTTAAATGTAGTATCCTCATTTGAATAATTTAGTTAAAAAATAACATATCAAGAACACTGATGTTCTTTTGTTGTTATTTATTTTTACAATATCGTATATTATTTCATTATTAGATCGACATGTGTAAATTGAAATGGGGAGTCATACTGAAATTTCCGTTCCATTATTAGACTTTAAAAGTTAATGCTCCATATGATAAAAATTTAAAAATTGACAAATAAGAAAACACAAGATTATAAAAATGCAAATTAGTAAAGATACTGAACGATAATAATTGATTTGATATATAATAAAATAAGAATAATGAAATAAATATATATACTATAAAAATATATTCATGCGAATTCTGAATTCGAACGAAATTCGAAATCTCCGTGCATATATATATGTAACCGAGAGAGAGAAAGATATGTAAAGAGAGAGAGAGAGAGGGACTCACCAGTGGCACTTGCTGGACAGGCGGCAGGCCGGAGGGGCCCGCCAGGGGCTCTGTGCTGTGCGGGGACGGAAGTCGACTCTGCGGAAGGCTGCCGATGGGTATCGTGACGGGCGTGACGCCCCCGCCGGGCCCACCGGTGTTGTTGCTGAGGCTCATGTCGCTGGGCCCGCTGTGCACGGACAGCGGGCTGAGCGAGCCCCTCGTCTCCTCGAGGCTGGCCGCCGAGTCCGAGTCGCGCCGGGAGCGCGGCCGGTCCAGCGCCAGCGGCCCCGGGCACGGGCTGGCCGTCCGCGTCGCCGGCGAGGCCGGGCACTCGGCTATGTCCACGTCGTCCGCGTCCTCGCAGTCGTTCTGCACCCGCTGCTGCAGCTCGCGCTGCTCCCGCAGCTCGCGCGCCTCCCGGTGCTCGCGCAGCTCGCGCTGCTCGCGGTCCCGCTGCTGCTGGGCCGCCAGCGCCGCCGCCTGCGGCTCCCGCTCCCCGGAGCGCGTCTCCCGCTTGTCGCGCTCCTTCTCCCGGTCCCGGTCCCGCTCCCGGTCCCGCTCCCGGTCCCGCTCCCGGTCTCGGTCGCGGTCCCTGCAGTCGCGGTCGTTGTGGCGCTCGCGCTCCTTGGCCTCCTTGCCCTCGGCGCGCGGCCGCTCCTCGGGCGCGTCGGGCGCCGCGGGCTCCGGGGCCGGCGCGCAGCCGGGCGCCGTCGTCGCCGGCGTCGAGGCGGAGGACGACGAGGAGGAGGTCTGCTGCTGCGGCTGCGCGGCCGGGGCGAGCTGGGACTGCTGCTCGTCGCGGGCGGCCTGCACGGCCGCGGCGTTGATGTTGGTCATGTCGGCGAGGCCCTTGACCTTGAGGCTCTCGGCCGTCTTGAGGAGGGCTGACAGCTGGCAGTACTCGACGTTGACCTCGCCCTTGTACATGAAGTCGACGAGGGTGCGCAGCTCGGCGAAGCGCACGTCCTTCAGGATGACGATCGGGTGGCGGTTGGGATGGTCGAGGAAGAGGGCCTGAAAGTAGCTCGAGCACGCCGAGAGTACGACCTTGTGAGCGCGTATGGACGGGCCCTCCGTGCACGCCAGCGTCACGTCCACGAGCGACTCCGACTCCAGCAGCTGACTGAACACACCCAGCAAGTTGCTCTGATGATTGTTCCACCTCAGGCAGTAATGCTCACTTCCCATGTCTGTACTGCCCACAACCCTGCTGCAACAGACATCAAACGCCGAGTTTTACTTTTTTTATTCCCTCTCACCGGCTCTCACTTATTATATGTACATAAGCACGCGCTCTCGCTTTGACAGCCGGGGCTTGTTATTAAAATCCCGAGCTTTCGTCGTTTATATTGGGGCCTTCTTCGCCGCTGCTCTTTGCTCCGCATTAATTTGCGACAGGCGCCAGCTCTCCGCACATAACGGAGAGATAATAATACCACTGACATGTTACTTTGCTCCTATTGTCCGGCAACAAAAAGGTGTACATATTTTCTGGGAAAGAATTCTGTTTTTCTATCGATTTGTGCCTTATAATTAGATTAAAGCGTTGCATCTTGTGAGATATTAAACTCTCGAGAATCTCCGTTTTATGAAATGTTAATTAAAAAGTACATTTTGATAGACATTTTATCGTTAATTTTTCAAGTCATCTTTCAATTTTCACAAGCTTAAAACCAATTGCAAATTCTTTGATAAAATTTGTTATTCGTTTCATTTTTTAATCTATTAGAATAATAAATAATGTATTCTTGAATCCCATTTTAAGACAAAGTTAAAAATATGTCAACATTTCCCCTTTTAATAACCGATTGATCACAGATAGTTTTTTATTATACTTTACTTTTCAAGTTATCTTTTTTTCAGAAGATAAATCTTAGTTAATTGCAGTATTCAACGTATGAAAAACGGCAAATTGCTTAAATTATTGATAACAAGCTACAATTAAAAAACATAAAATATGAAAATTTCGGTAAGTTCGTAATTTTATTCAGGCGCCAATCCTCAAGCAACACATACGCACACGCACACGCACACATACACACGTACATGCACATACACACGTGATGATGTAATATATTTTTAATTTACTACTTCTGATAATAAATGTTATTGTTCTTTTCTTTCACATAGAGAAACCATCGGTGCAGCTAATGGAAATTTGTTGGCAAACAATACTCAAAATATTTTGTAAGATTCTTGGTACAAACAGTTTCAACTTTTGAGGAGTACTTTTTCCTTAGTGTATGTGCATGCGTATCTGCGTGCATGTATATATGTGTATGGTTATGTAAGCAATTTATATCTGGAGAACATGTAAAATGATTTCTATCAGATACTTAAACCTTAATCTTTTCATATTTACTAAGACTTTCAAGCATAACATTTTTTTTTTTAATTCATCGATTTATTTTCTACTGTAAAAATTAATTTTATAACAAAGCAAAACTTAAGCAGGTATGTGAAAAATGTTGTACGATGATAATGAAATTTAATGTTATTATACAAAATGTTACGCAGGCATATTTTTAATGTAAAGGTACATATCACACTTTACAGGTCATATTTTTACAGATCTTTTTGTTAACCCTTTAACGACCAAATGACCTGATTTTTTTGTTGATTTTCGACGCGATTTTTTCCGTAGTTATAGGCCTTACAAAAATTTTGCAAACACATCTTTCGACGTGAAATTTAATGCCCTTTCATAATCTGGGCTCAAAATTATGATTGACTGCGTAATAAAAAAGTTATAGCTAATTAAACAAAAAAAAAACGTGAAAATTTTTGCAAAAAATCAAATTTGCGATTTTTTTTAGCAATGTTACCGTGAAAGAATCATGATATAAATATGATC